>JAFBMS010000386.1:0-147874 GCA_019788955.1 Albula glossodonta | reverse complement strand
GTGTGTGTGTTCACGAACAAGATCCTAATTGTTCACCTCAACCACCATCAGCCCAGAAAACTGAGAGAAAACTGAGTGGGCAGCTCCTCCGATCCAAAAAAAATTTCACTTCATAAGAGAGAGAACCTGCTGTCTCAGGGCTTCCCAGAAAGTCCAGTATTTGCTGGAAAAAAATGCTCAAGCAGTTCACACCCCAGTCCGTTTGAGAGTAGCTTGAAAGGATTTCTCTTTGGGGAGAAAAAAGAGAGAGAGAGAGAGAGAGAGAGGAGAGAGGGCTGTGCTCATTGGAGAGAAGCGTCAGCACATCGTTTTATACATGTCAGCCTGTTCTAACATCGCTCACACCACTTTCAGCAGGGATTTTGTTATCTCCTTCACCTGGTTTTTTGTGGGTGTGTGACATAAGGGACATTTTGCCCTTTTCGTTGCATCAAAGAGGCAATGGTGATCTTTAATGAGACAAAATGCCTTACATGTATCTTTTTTAAGGAAGTGTTTCTCTTCCTGTGTGGACACAGTTCACATGCTCTATTTTGATATTAACGTAAACCTGTAACAGGTGGTCCATGACCCTGGGTCAGGTGATTTAATGACTCACACTGGATGGAGTGACAGTGTGCCATGCAGTGACACTGAATGGACGTCCCCATGAGGCTCTATTCTTTTGCATAATGGGCTGTGTGCATCTGTCAGCCTGGTCCTGAGCCCTGAGGGATTGGGAGTGTTGGAGCGTATGACTTCACTTCACCTCCGTGACTACACTTCATTTGACTTCGCTGTAAAGCAAAATGAGATCATGAAAAGGGTTAGATGCAGTCAACGATGATGATGATGATGATGATGATGGTGATGATGATGATGATGATGATGATGATGATGATGATGATGGTGATGGTGATGATGATGGTGATGGTGATGATGATGATGATGATGATGGTGATGATGATGATGATGATGATGATGATGATGATGATGATGATGATGATGATGATGATGATGATGATGGTGATGATGATGATGATGATGATGATGATGATGATGATGATGATGATGATGATGATGATGATGATGATGATGATGATGATGGTGATGATGATGATGATGATGATGATGATGATGATGATGATGATGATGATGATGATGATGATGGTGATGATGATGGTGATGGTGATGATGATGATGATGGTGATGGTGATGATGGTGATGATGATGATGATGGTGATGATGATGATGATGATGATGATGATGGTGATGGTGATGATGATGATGATGATGATGGTGATGGTGATGATGGTGATGATGATGATGATGATGATGGTGATGATGATGATGATGATGATGATGATGATGATGGTGATGGTGATGGTGATGATGATGGTGATGATGATGATGATGATGATGGTGGTGATGGTGATGATGATGGTGATGATGATGGTGATGGTGATGATGATGGTGATGATGATGATGATGATGATGATGATGTTGACCTATCTATGGGGCAGCAGTGTTGTATAATGGTTGGGGAGCTGGGCTTGAGACCCCATGGTTGCAGGTTCAGTTCCCAGGTATGGTCCTGCTGTTATACCTTTGAGCAAATTGTTTTAGTGAATACCCAGCTGCCTAAATAGGTAGCATGTAAAAAATCTGCCAGTTGCTCGGTATAAGAGTGTCTACTATGTGTAATGATTATTATTATTGCTCTTTCTTGAAGATTTTGAAGGACAATCTGCCCTTTAAGGAACTGCGAGATTCCTTTGCTGACCCCAGAGAACTCATTCCATCTGCCTTAACCGAGCATTGCGGGCTGCGGGCCACTGTGTGCTGTAGCTGAATAAAATGCAAACTCATCGTTCCATTTCAAAGGAGGATGATTCCCCTGGGTGGTGAGAGAACAAGTTCCTCCAGAAACCCGATCCAAGCCGAACCCAAATTACACTGACAACTGACAACCCACGCAAACACACAGAGACCCGGTCCAAGCCGAACACAAATCATACACTGACAACCGACAAACCTGCGCAAACGTAGGGGCTGAGAACTGACAACCTACGCAAACACGCACACACTGACTACTGACAGTGCACGCAAACCACGCAGACCGACAACTGACAACTGGAAAACACATGGGGGCAACGCACCACCATTGTTGTTTTTCTTCGTCCACATTTCTTACTCGTCCTGCCAAAAAAAAGGACAAAACTGAGTTAAAACAGAAAGGTATTGCCAAGAGCCATGCCTAATTGGAAGCAGCGCTTCTGCGTGTCCCAGAATTCCTTTGGCCCTTGAGTGGGGGCCCTCTCATTTTTTTTTCCTTTTTGTTTCTCACCGCTGAGAGAGAAGCTCCTAGAACAACAGCAGAGGCAACCGCGGACCCGACACTGTTGCTTTTAACTCCCAACTTCTGGGAACGCGAAACCCCACACTCTAAACAAACAAAACGAGCCAGGAGCGGGAACCAGCGCCCAAATCTAGTGAAGCAGGTCCCGGGAACCAAGTCAAACAGCAACGCCAGACAATGGCTCAGACCGTCCCTGTAGTAAACCCCCCCCACACCCCACCCCCCGCCTCCTTTCCCCCCACACACCCAGAAAAACAAAACCTCCCCAAAATTTACATGTGAACCTGCAGGAGAACCTTTCGCATGACAATCCACAGTTAGACACTAGAGCTCGACCACCCAGTGTAAACAGGGGGGGGGGGGGGGGGGGAGATTAATATTGGCCGAAAACGAACCGATTCACAAAAACAACAATCCCAAACGGCAGAGATCAACAACACATTCTCGCACATTAAACAATTCTCTTATTGTTGGCAGACGCCTGAGGCCCGCACGCACATTTATATGCGATGTGTACAAACTCTGTCCACAGCTGCTGGAGAACTTTCCGCAGTTTGACAGAATGCTGGGACCCGGTGTTAATATTTCATTGGAGCTGTATACATTACTCCTCGCAGCCTCAATGAGTCATACTACATTACAATTTCAAAGCAACAATGTCCTTGTTTAAGTGAGCCTGAAAACCTAAGCGGGAGGAATTCGGCGGTTTAGAGCCAGTAGCTAGCACACACTGTTGGTTAGTATATCTTCCAGAATGATCCGGAATCTGGCTGGTGTGCCTATCCAGCATCTTACGCATTGGCACGACTCATTTAGTACAATGATATTTTCTTCTCAATGTGAGTGAGGAAGGGAAGAGACAGACGTGAAACACAAATGTTATTATTGGGCTGACCCAGGCCCCTGCCTGCCTTCTCTACTTGTGCATTAAACTCAGATTCACGGTATTTGGATTTCATTTTTTTTTTCCTAAGCCATGTACGTTTTGTGGTTACGACTTACGCCAGTGGCTGACTCGGAAGGTTCTGGAATGAGTTCGTACCCAGGGAGACCGATGACAAACTTTGGAAACAGAGTTCCTCTCAAAATAAAAAAGAAACAGAAAAAAACAGTCTGAGGTTACATAGTGAATAATGATGTCCGTTCGTCCAGATGTGTATCCAGTAAGCAAATTGCATGTTTGACAGTAGTGAGAATTATTTAAGGACATCCTGTTCATTAGCAAAGCTTTGCATGAAATTTGACAAATATGTGAAAGACTTTTCTTGAATAAAAAAGCCACCTGTGGGTTAATTTCTTTTATATCATCTCTTAATCTGCCTTCATTTCCTTTCCTCTCTGAATGTGGTACAGCAGGTCCTGTCTGTCGGCCCAACTCTGACTGTGTGGGGCCCTGCAGTGCAGACCTCCCCTGACTGTGTGGGGCCCTGCAGTGCAGACCTCCCCTGACTGTGAGGTGCCCTGCAGCGCAGACCTCCCCTGTCTGTGTGGGACCCTGCAGTACAGACCGCCCCTGAATGTGAGGTGCCCTGCAGCGCAGACCTCCCCTGACTGTGTGGGGCCCTGCAATACAGACCGTCCCTGAATGTGAGGTGCCCTGCAGCGCAGACCTCCCCTGACTGTGAGGGGCCCTGCAGTGCAGACCTCCTCTGAATGTGAGGTGCCCTGCAGCGCAGACCTCCCCTGACTGTGTGGGGCCCTGCAGTACAGACCGCCCCTGAATGTGAGGTGCCCTGCAGCGCAGACCTCCCTGACTGTGTAGGGCCCTGCAATACAGACCTCCCCAGCCACCCCAGGTCCACCTCATAGGGCAGCAGCTGAGCCTTTATGGCCAGGGACTGCGCAACATGGGTGGCACAGGCAGAGTGTGCAGCTGGAGCAGACAGACTGCACAATTTATGGAGCTGGGACAGGCAGACTGCACTACGTATGCAGCTGGGGCAGATAGACAGACTGCACTACTTATGCAGCTGGGGCAGACAGACAGACTGCAGTACTTATGCAGCTGGGGCAGATAGACAGACTGCACTACTTATGCAAATGGCAAAGACATCTGCAGGAATATAATATGAAAATTAGTCAGACACACATAAATTTAAATTTGCTAGGAAGTTTTCAAAGCATTGTCACAAACGGCCAGATAAGAGGAAATGGTGCAGTTTCAGAAAGGAGCACCCCATTTCGATGGCAGCTTCGGAATTTTATGGTGAAACCGGCCGATTTGTGCTTATTTTCATCCTCCTTCCTTCATAAACCCTCTTCCTATGGTCAGGAGGAAGCTGGATTACCAGTACATGTGTCAGAAAGTGACTGCAAGGCATTGTGGGTAATTCCTCCCAGGCTGAGCCTTGATTGGTCTTCTGATGCAGGATCGATAAACCGAAGGAGGCAACCTGACAGGTCTACCCTGGGGAGGGGGGATTTGGTGCGGCCCAAGAATGTTGTTCTGCAGTTTGTTTTTTTGGGGGGGGGGGGGGGGGGGGTGGGGGGGGGGGGGATACGAGGGGGGGGATTACAGGCGCACAGCAGAGGTAAATTAAAACAATTAGGATTTGGGCTGAGGGGCGCATTCTTCACTGACAACCAATCCTTCCAACACCTCCCCTCTCTACACAGCCCCACACACCGCCCCCCCCAGCCCCGACACCACCCCCCAGCCCCAACACCGCCCCCCCCAGCCCCGACACTGCCCCCCCAGCCCCAACATCACCCCCTCCCCCCCAACCCCCCCACCGCCCCCGTCCCCCCAACACCCCCCCCCAGCCCCCACGACACCCCCCCCAGCCCCAACACCACTCCCCCCAAGCCCCGACACCACCCCCTCCCCAGACCCGACACTACCCCCCCCAAACAATTCTTCTACCCCCCCATCACCTCCCCCATCCCCACTCTCTACCCTCCCCCCCCCACCAACTGAAGGCTTCCCTCAAAGGGCCGTCTGACTTCACATTAACGTAATCGCCGTGTTTCGCTGCCAAAGGCGGGAAGACACAACTGCTGCTTTCAGTACTCTGTTCCCATGGAAATGTCCATCTAAGGGGGGGGTGGGGGGGTCAGTTCATCTAAAACATTTTCCCTCTTATCTCCCCCCCCCCCGCCACTTTCCCCCCTCCACCCAGCCCTTGAAAGTGAATGATCACATAAATCTGAACGCAGACGGCCCTGCAATCTGTTAACAAGTTTGTTATCGAACCCGAGGACAGGAAGTGCGGAGACGGCGGGGCTGTAAACAGCAGGCCGCTGCCAGGTTTCCTGGGTGGTCCGCGTCCCCGTCTGCCTCAACGCCACAGCTGATAGGCCGGGGGAAAAGCCACAGATATCTGGCCAGCGTCTAACCGTGTCACATCTCAAGCCTCCGAACGCACCACGTCGTCCCAGAAACCCCATCTGACGTAAAATGCTCCCAAATCGTCGAGCGGGGTGGCGTGGCGCTGGGTGAGGCAGGGATGGGGGGGAATTTGGGGAGTGAGATTTCCTATTTGGTTTCGTGAGATAACGTTAACCAAAAAAAAAAAAAAAAGAATTCCCCCAAAACAAGTCTTAGATGATATTTATTGTTTTGGAACAAGTTCTGTCAGAAGTCACAGAAAAATGTTTCCGAGCGTGCCGCGTACAGACTTACCGCCAATGTGTTTTCCCTATGTGAGGCTGACCCAGCTGCTCTCCCGCCAGCGCAGACCTCCGGCCAGAGCCGGTGATGCTGTGGTCGGGAGTGGAGCTCCCTGCCCCAGGGGGCACAGCTGCACCTCCAACATGAGCACTCCAAAAACATCAGCCTCTGCTCCATGTGTTTCCCCAAAAACATCAGCCTCTGCTCCATGTGTCACCCCAAAAACATCAGCCTCTGCTCCATGTGTCACCCCAAAAACATCAGCCTCTGCTCCATGTGTCACCCCAAAAACATCAGCCTCGGCTCCATGTGTCACCCCAAAAACATCAGCCTCGGCTCCATGTGTCACCCCAAAAACATCAGCCTCTGCTCCATGTGTCACCCCAAAAACATCAGCCTCTGCTCCATGTGTCACCCCAAAAACATCAGCCTCTACTCCATGTGTCACCCCAAAAACATCAGCCTCTGCTCCATGTGTCACCCCAAAAACATCAGCCTCTACTCCATGTGTCACCCCAAAAACATCAGCCTCGGCTCCATGTGTCACCCCAAAAACATCAGCCTCTGCTCCATGTGTCACCCCAAAAACATCACCCTCTGCTCCATGTGTCACCCCAAAAACATCAGCCTCTACTCCATGTGTCACCCCAAAAACATCAGCCTCTGCTCCATGTGTCACCCCAAAAACATCAGCCTCTACTCCATGTGTCACCCAAAAAACATCAGCCTCGGCTCCATGTGTCACCCCAAAAACATCAGCCTCGGCTCCATGTGTCACCCCAAAAACATCAGCCTCTGCTCCATGTGTCACCCCAAAAACATCAGCCTCTGCTCCATGTGTCACCCCAAAAACATCAGCCTCTGCTCCATGTGTCACCCCAAAAACATCAGCCTCTGCTCCATGTTCAAAAGCTTCTATTCCATGTGACACCCCAAAAACATTTGAAGGTCTTTCTGCATGAAAGTATTGTAAATAAATTGTGGCCTATTGTTAATATGAGTCAACATGAATGATCATTCTCGATAGGATAGGATAGGAAATCTTTTTATCATATACACAAATAACTAAAATGTCCAAAAGCATTTCCTGAAATGTTCCTGTTGAATTAATGATACGGTTTTAGGGACATTCAGAAAAGCATGCAGCGCATAGCTGCTTCTCAGAATATCCCCATGTTTCTGGAATATTCTGAGAAGCAGATATGATTAGTTGGGATGAGCCTCAAACAGCGGGAAGAAGTGCAGAAAATAAAAAAGTTGGATTTGAGTGCGTGTGTGTTTTGAAGTGATGGGGAACTGATTAATGATTCATCTTGGCACAAAGTAAAGAGTTAAAATATGCCAGTGAGCAAATAAAAGATATCCTCAGATCTTCTCTGGGTGGGAAGGCCATCGAATGAGGGGAAAACGCGATTGGAAATTACAGAAAAATTGCTTTTTGTAGGATGGAGAGTGGTGCAGGAGAGGAGTCATCCAGACCACAAGTCAACCGTTTCCCTCTTTTAGCCAACGCGTGACCTTACTCTTCCCAGCTCAGTCTTAATTACTGATAGCTGCTTTGCTTTTTCCTACCACCAAAATAACTTAGTTTGCAAGTGTGTGTGTGCATGCTTGCATGTGTATGTGAGAGAGTTGAGTGTGTGAATGTGTGTGCGTAAGTGTGTGTGTGTGTGTGTGTGTGTGTGGATGAAGTTTTTGAGAGGATGAGTGTATTCACATGAGAGTACATATGTCCCAGTGTATAAGTGGGAATGTGTGTTTGTGTGTGTGTGTGTGTGGGGTGTGTGTGCACGTGGTATGTATGAAGGTGATTGTATGTGCATGTGAGCACATTGATCTAAGTGAGCGTGTGTCTGTTTGTGCGTGTTTGTGTTTCTGTCTCTTCGCATCTGACAGGTCTATAGAAGGTGCTTTGAGGAGGATTGTGGGAAGGCCTTCTGGTCAAAGGTCACTCACCAAGGAGCACGAACCTTCCCACTAAAACCAGCTGCGGAATATGGTCTCATCTCCACGCATTTTTATTTTATGAAGATGGGTTTGGAAGAATTCTAAAATGAATGTGTTCCCTCCACTATTTTCACAGTCTGGGCGGAGGGTGGATTTTGGGTGGGTGGCTGTGTGGTTTTGGGGGTTTGGGGGTGGGGGGGGGTTGGGGCGTGGCATTCATGGGGTGATAGAGGCGTGGTAGGCCTGATTCTCTGAAACCCCTCTCAAAATCATCATCTTACCATCCCACCATCCCACCACCACCCAGCTCCCCAAACTGCCACATGGCTGCCTGACTCAGTCTGTCGAGACCCGGGCCCAGCCCCCATGCAGACGCTCTCCCAGCACTAATGTGTGACCCAGCTGTCAAAACCAACTGCCCACAACACTCCCGGCACATGATTCACCCGCAAAGATACCGCTCCTTTCACTGGGGTAGCAGCACATGCCTGCGGGGGGGGGGGAGTGGAGTGGTGGGGGTTTGACTTTTCTGACTGTTCCTTCCCAAAACCACTTAAATGAAACACCATGCCAAGGAAGCATGGTGCTGTCAGTTGGGATGGGTTGGGCTGGGGGTGATGGCACGGGTGGGGTGGAATGGGGGGGGGGGGGCTTAGAGTAATGGAAATGAAAAAAAAAAGAGTTTCCTCTTTGAGGCTTGCCATTGGCCACTGTCCCCACTTCACATAACTATGAAATGGGGAAAGAGGCCGTTTCCATGAGGGTACTCACACAATCTCTTTCCACATTCGGCTCTCTGTTGTTGCAGACAGTGGGCAGAAGTCATTGGCTTATTCGTTTCTTAGAGGCTCCTTTGACTCACCATGTCATGCTGTCAGCCATAGATCAAATCCTGTGGTTTAGAAACAGTGTTGCACAATAATCCTAGAACCAAGTTACAAGTACTTTCACTGATATGTCAGTACTTTCATTAGTAATTACATATTAAAAGTCAGCTTTCTTACTTCCTCCTAAAATGTTT
This sequence comes from Albula glossodonta, assembly GCA_019788955.1. Taxonomy (NCBI): domain Eukaryota; kingdom Metazoa; phylum Chordata; class Actinopteri; order Albuliformes; family Albulidae; genus Albula; species Albula glossodonta. The sequence continues at coordinate 138,958 of JAFBMS010000386.1, read as the reverse complement.
TCCTTTGACGGTCTATGATCTTGTACCGTTTTAAAGAAGCCACAAAGCCATGCAGCCCATGAAGTTATTGGGGCATGACTTTGCTAACTAATTGGTGAAATCCTACATCACCTCTCTCTGGTTCTGTGTTCTATTGAATATTTCTTCAGGCGATAACAGGAGGCAAGTCCACACTGGTACTCATATAGTGGCCAATGGCTCAATAACTTGGACCAATCAATCATTAGTCATTGATCGGTCCAAGAAAGTCAATAATTGACAGCTGAGCGTAGCTCCACCCTAATGGCGTTGAAGAAACTTTATTTCTACCTTCATGAGCTAAAAAGCCAGTTTGAGAAGGGGTGGGGGTGCTATGGAAGGGTGTGGGGGGGGGGGGGGGGGCGCTGGAATTACCTCCATGGTATCAAGAATGTGTCATGGTACCCTTCGATGCAGTGAGTCACTGCGTCTAGATGTCTTGGTCTCTGCCTGACGACAGATGGACTGGGTGCATGTCCCGGCATGTGCGGTCCTCGCCCCTCTGTGTCTTTTTTCGATTCCAGTTACCACAGCAACTGGGCTCCAGAGTCACCCCCAAAAGCAAAGACCAACCCTGTTTCAAAATTCCCTCGCTCTGAAGGCGTGTCTCTTAACTCTCGAAACAAGGCCATTGGGTACGAGGCAAAACAGTGACAGCAATAACAACAACAGCAACAAAGAAAAACGTAAATAAACAAGACAGGAATTACTCAAGAATCTTCTAAAACGGTCAGGAAGACTCTCGTTTGAAGCAAGAGGGACTGGGTGGCGTGTGGCAGTCATCGTAAGGTCGATCAAAGAACCCAGGATGAAAGAGAAAAAAAGGTGGAGTGCCATCAAAGTTTTTTTTTTAAACCGCAAGTTGTGTTTATGATAATGTTTCAAAGAGAATGGGCCGATAGAATGGAAGTTTATCAATAATGCAGGCTTTTAAAAGGCGGGGATTTTAGCATTGTCTTCCCTGCGCCAGCTGCAGCTCGCGGAGCTGCGGGACCAACTCGCAGGAGAGAGTGAGAGAGAGAGAGAGCGGTCTGTGTTCGGCAAACGCAAGCAGGATGCACGAGACGTTGCCTCACGCTGCATTATTCACGATCCTCGTCTTTGTGCTCCCGACGCTCTTATGAAACTTGCATAGTCCAACACTCGTCCAGGTGAGACGAACAATGCCGCCTCGAGCTGGCGGGAGATGGACAGTTGCACACCATGAAAGAGCGATATTTTAAATGGCATGTAAGGTATTTAAAATATTTGGTTACATGTGCGTATCTCATACACAATATGGAGAACTCACCTGTTTATTCACCAGGAAGTTAACTTCACCTGCACTGAAAACTATCTCTCTGACACTTTAGCTGCTGTTTATCGACTTGGTTGTCTTATGGTATTTTGTAATAAGATGCATTTAATTCCTTTTTGGCCAGTTTGTTTTTCCATAAAGTGAAAATGGAGGAGCCATTTATGGGTCAGTTTGCAGGTGGAACAGAGGTATAAACCACAAAAAACAAGTAAGTTATCAATTCATATAAGATATGAAAATGAAATACATGCCAGAAAATGCAGATATCTCAGATGGGGGCGTTTGAAATAGGACCTGCTCCTCAGACCCTGATTCAAGGCCTTACATCATAGGTCCCGCTTTAAAGAGACACAGTTTGGGAGGGTGTAGATCCTCCCCAGCATTGCCCCCACCCCTCCCGCCCCCCACGGCCGAAATGAGTTCATCCAAACCTTTAATGTCTTCCTTCCTCAGATGTTTGCTTCAGCTGGGGCCGGGCAGGAGGAAGGAACGTGTTTGTCTCGACTCGGCCTGTCTGTCAAAGAAAGAGTGACACGGGAGAGGGATCTGAAAAACAGGAGCAAAAGAGAGAGAGAGTGCGAGTGAGGAAGAGAGAGAGTGCAAGCGAGGAAGAGAGAGAGAGTGTGAGTGAGGGAGAGAGAGAAAGAGAGAGAGAGAAACACTCTTCTGTGTTGCATTGCGTGACAAGGTGAAGGAGGGGAGGAAAAAGAGAAGCCTAAAAAAAAAGAGCGCTATAATCCAAATAATGAAAAATAATAAAATTCCACACAGATAAGCAGGATTTCCACTGTGACAAAACCTACTGATTCAGCAGCCCGTGTTCCAGTGGGAGGCAGGGAACACACCTTTGGCTTGTGGGGGGGGGGGGGGGGGGGGGAGTGGGGGGGGGGGGGCGGATGTTCTTCCTCTGCAGGACTGGACATGGACCCAGCGAGAATTTGCTGCCCACCCCCCTCCGTTTGTTGAAAAGTACGATTCATGCAGTGTTAAAAAAAAAACAAAAAAAAAACTGAGGATCTGAGGTCCAGGGTTAAACAAACTTCAACCCGCACAGCAAAAGGTCGCCACCTAGTGTTGGTTAGGAGCGGGAGCTTGGCACTTCATCTACCACAGGTCTCCAATCCCACAGTTGCCAAGGTGTTGAATGTGCCCAGGGGCATCAGGGATAAGAGGAGAGGAAACTATTAAAAAAGAAGGGTGGGGGGGCAACTGGCCTTACCGATATCTTGTTTTCCTCCGGTTTTGTTCTCGACTAATTGAGTTAGCATGCACTCACCCTCGTGCGTAACACCTTGGTCTGATCTCACAGTCGACCTTATAAGGATCGGAGGCAGACAACACAACAACATCAGGCCCCATTTCTGGAAACATGGCAACAAAAGCAAAAACAAAAACAAGAGCGACGTCTGCCAAATCCAGCAGCGCTGCTGCTCCTGGCAACCAGAGTCTTGTGATCTCCATAGTGCAAGCCTGAAATTCAGTCCTCCGACCTGCAGGTGTCAGTATCATCTCCTCATTAAACCTCCAGATGTTGAATTGTTTTATGATAAACTTGTACATGTATGTGAGGGGCATTGTGAGTCTTCATGTGTTCACAGCCCACAGCAAGAGGGTGGTCAGAGGGATTAAGCAAAAAGATATTAAAACAGAATCATATATATTCTATAGAAATATATATATTTATTTGTCTTTAATTTGACCTGGTAGTCCCATTGAACGCTGCCACATAATGACACAGTCTGAGTATGCCGCAGACGGACATTGAGGACACGAACTTCAGGAATTGAGCGTAGGCCGTGCCGCACTGGGACACAGAGGGATGATGTCATCCTGAGAGAGGGAGAGTAAGCGGGGGGGGGGGGGGGGTGTCTGAGAGATGAGGGCGGTCATGCTGTGGGGCCCCTCTCCTCAGATCCGCGGGGCAGGTTAAAGCGTTTAAAGACTATAAAGTTTTCATTTTGTACCTCAAACCCTCCCCCCCATCCCCACCTCCACCTCCCTCAAACTCAACGCCCTCAACCCCCATCACCACCACCCCACCCCCCCCCGATCCCAACCTCTGGACCTCCCTGTTCTGGCACAGCTCCATCATGCCCCCAGTTACCTCAGCACCCCCTACCCCCCCACCCCCCCCCCCCCCCCCCCCCACCCCACCCCCCCACCCCCACACACACACACACACACACACACACACACACACACACACACACTTCTGCATGGCTGAGCACTATAACACATCTGTGCAGAGGGAGAAAGACAGACAGAGCGAAATATAGAGAGAAAAACAGACAGACAGACAGATAGAGGGAGAGCAAAGGAGAGAGAAAGACAGAAAGATAGAGAGCGACGGGGGAAAGAGACAGAGAGGGAAAGAGAGCAGTCCATGAGCTGCAGCTGCAGTCCAGCGCATAGTCCCAACTTGCTCCACAGGCTAGTAGATTGAAAGAATGAACCCGTCTACAGGAATATTAGCCGATGGAGGGAGTTTTGGGGGAGCGCAGGGGAACCGCTGTGGGTATCAGACCACAAAACACTCCCCTACATGTGGTGTCAATTAGGAACAATCTTGTTTTTTTACCAACCGCCGAAAAGAAAGGAGGTTTTTTTTTTTTTCCTTCTTCTTCTTCTCCCTCTTCTGCAGAGACCTGCCAGGGTAAAAGGCCGGAAATTCGGTTTCATATAGGCATAGTGGAGGCAAAGCTTTTCCAGCGTGTTATTCTCCGGGCTGTTTACTCACACTCACACACGGGCCCGCCCCCTCCGAAACCAGCACGACCGTGCCATAATAATTGGGCTTATGACGCACACAGCGATAATAATTTGGGGATTTCTTGAAGGATTTCTGTGGCACTCTGAGCGTGTGTGTACGTGTGCATGTATGCATGCTTGGGTGTGTGGTGTGTGTGTGTTTTTCACATGCGTCTCTGTATGTAAGTGTGTCTGAATGTGTGTGCATATATGTGCATGTGTCTTTGTGTGTGTTTGTGTGTATGTGTATCTGTGCATGTGTGTATTTGTGCGTGTGTGAGTGTGTGTGTTTATTTGTGTGTTCCTATGTGTATATGCCTGTGTGTGTGTGTGTTTATTTGTGTGTTCCTGTGTGTGTGCATGTCTGTTTTGTTATGTATGTATGTGCATGTGTTTGCATGTGTCTGTGTGTAATTGTGTGTTCCCGTGTGCGTGCATGTATGTTTTATTATTTGTGTGTGTGTGTGTGTGTGTGTGTGTGTATTTGTGTGATCTTATGTGTATGTGCATGTGTTTTGTTGTGCATGTGTGTGTGTGTGTTTTATGTCTGATATTATGTATCACATTTCTTTGTGTTGTGTTTAAAGGGTTCAGATATCCATCTTCTGTAGTAGGAGACAAGGCTGTAGGCATGGAAGCCTGCCTTTAAAGAACCCTATTACAACGCCTGGCATTTATGCACTTTTATCGAACAAAGATCAAAACTTCAGGAAGCAAAACGGGCCCATTGTGATGTCATCATGAAAAGATTTTATAATGTCAGCAAGAACTTAACTTAGTGCTTACCGGCTGTTTCCCCCCCTCCTTTTGTCCAGTCTTATGTTTTTGAAGCAGAAAGCTTTTTGGACAGGGGGTGGGGGGGGGGGGGGGGGGGGGGGGGGGGGGTTTGGGGGGGGGGGGGGGGGGGGAGGTGAGGGGGTAGGCTGGCGCACAGGTGTGAACCCCCGGTGGTACCCTAATGTTCTGACACCCCGCCAAATCTGGGGGCCCCCTGCATTGCCCTGGATAGTAACCATACCCCTATCTGAAACATTGTACTTTTGACTTCCTGTTCTAGGTCTGGCATGTAATTAGATCTCACCTTTTGCCCCACCCCACACCCCAGTCAAGACCGAAAAGCAAAGCAGAGCTGCTGCGAGCCATCTATGAAGGCCAGAGAGAAAAAAGAGGGAGAAAGGGGGGGGGGGGGAGAAAGAGAGAGAGAGAGAGAGAGAGACAGAGAAAGAGCACAAACAGTGCTGGGATCCATGGGGGGTGGGGGAAGGAGGTGATGACAGTAAGGTGAAGGCTTTGACCGCACCTGAGGGACACTTCAAAGGAAACACACACAAAAAAACTGTGCCAGGACTGGGAGAGCTAAAGACCAAAAAATAAAACTGGCGCTCTGACGGCCATGTTTGGCATCACTTCATCAGACGCTTTCTGTTTTTTCTGCTCCCCTGTTTTGTTTTGTTTTGTTTAACAACCCAAATTTAAAAAAAAAAAAACGAGAGAGAAAAACTAAAAAACAAAACAAAAACGTCCCTTGTGCGAACATGAAACTGAGACATTGTTGGAGGTCAGTCTTAATCGGTCCTTACCCCCACCTTGCATTGTTAGGCACCAGCCTGTGTGGGAAACACATTCACAGGGCCATAGAAAGCGGCAGGAGAAAAGAAACAAAGAGGGAGAAAAAAAAGAGTGAAACCAACAATGTATAATAGATTCTTTCCATGGCTCGCAGCGTAACACGATGAGGCCGCGGTACCTGCGAGCTCACTCCCGCTGAACGCATGCCGCTCTGTAACTCTGCCTCCTTCGCCTGCCGCGCTCAGCGACTCCGTCTATTGTGGACACACCTGAGAGATGAGTGCTCTTCCTTTTGGCAGGGAGAGAGAGACGTGCATGATGGGAAACAGTTAAAGAGCACAGAGGGCAGGTTTTTGGCTCAATAGGAATTTATGTTTTTTTCAAAAGAGCTGAGCTTGCAGAAATTTAGGGGGTTAGCCAGAGGCGGTCATGGGTGGGATCGGAGGAGAGGGAGCTTGCTAACGGTCATGTTCATGGCCCAGTGTCCAGCACAAATTCAAAACGGCGTGGAAATCTGTATAACAAGTCACCTCATAAAGAAGACGCATTTACCCAAGAGTCTCATTGTAAGGAAAAATGAGAGAGACAGACAGAGGGACAGAAAAAGAGAGAAATACTGAGTCTCAGTTTGACAGGTAAAAAATCATAAGGTCCCATCCCTCATGGACCGGTTAGCAGATCTTTGGCCAGACTGAGACTGATGATCCATTTATCAGTCTGGGATATTTACCAAAAAAATGAGCCCCACGCAGCTAACATGCATGCATTGTGTATGTGCGCTAACATGCTAACTCTACAGATTATACCGTGTATGTGTGAGCTAGCATGCTAACTCTATAGAATTAAAATAAGAACTCTGTTTTAACACTGTGTAGGTGTGAGCTAACATGCTAACTCTATTTCAACACTTTGTATCTGCAACATGCCAACACTATATTAACACTGTGTGTGAAAGTTAACGTGTTCACTCAGCATTTGTGTGGAGCACATTCACATTTACATTTTTCAAATGTCAAATGTTTCAAACATTTTGAACTTCATGGCTTCTTCACATTTTTTAAAGTACTTTGGACACACCCTCACCCAGAGGGATTTACTCACATTTTTCACGCGCCACATTTTTACTCCTTAAGTACAGTTGGTCGTGTACTGAGGCATTTTAGGTGAAGTTTCTTACTCAAGAGTGCAACAGCAGTGCCACACCAGGGAATTGAACCCGTAACCTCTGCCCAATGAGCACAGTCTAACTACCATACTGCAATGCCACCCCAAAGGCTGTTTGTGTGGCAGAGGTATTTCTGTGCTGCCCTGTCCACCTAAGCTAATGGAGGGCACATGTCGTACAGGTGGATCTGCGCACTGTGTGAGAGTGACCCATCAGAGAGGTGGTGTGGGACTATCTCCAGGAACACAGGCCAGGGTGATGGGGGGCAGGGGTGGGGAGGTGGGGGTTCAGGCTTCACTCAGGTACTACAACCCCATGCGTTTGTCTTTCTTCCCTCCCCAGGCCAGAGGCCCTCTTCGTTGTTCCCCAAAAGTCTCCAATTCAGGATATGCTCCACATGAGCACGTATCGGGTTACACATCCCAGGCCCGAAGGGGTAGCTATGGAAACCTGCTCCAAAATACCCCTGTGTTGGAGGGTGGGGGGAACAATGGGACCTCTTTTTGGTGTGGAGGTGTCGTTGGTGGTTCCCCCTTTTTCCTCCTGAGTGGAAGCCGTGACGCATTGGGGATGCCTGCTCTGACGCACTGCCGAATCACTGGGGCTCCGTGTGTGTGTGTATGTGTGTGTGTACGTGTGTGTGTTTGTGTGTGTGCGTGTGTGCCTGTGTGTGTGTGTGTGCACGTCTGTGCATGTGAGTATGAACATGTATGCTTTCCTGTGTGTGTGCCCATGTGTTAGCTTGTGTTTGTGACTGCGTGTGTGAGAGTGTGCATTTTTCTGTGTGTGTGCATGTGAGTGTGTGTGTGTGCTTCCCTCCTCTCATAAATGAACTCTGTCATGCTAATTGCTTTTCTAAACTATTACTTCAGGCGTGAATCATACAGCACAATCATCTTTTATTAGCCAGCCCCCCCCCACCCACCCCCAAAAAATAGGGTTCCCAATGGCTTACAACCAACAAAGCAATTTATAACCCCCCCCCCAACACTCCCCCACTTCATTCTTACCCCAAGTCTCTGCTGCTAGCAGAAGGTCTCTCATAAAGAAAAACCCTGTGCTTCTCTGCGGCGTTTCCTCCCTTATAAAACACGTAAGTATTGTTTCATTAGCGATACAGCACTCCGGCTCGTTAGTGGCTCAGAAAAACCCGACCGTGTTGACTGTAAAAACAAAGGTGGTGGTGTGTGTGTTGGGGGTTGGGGGTTCGGAGGTGTGCTGGGGAGAGAGACTGTAAAACCAGTTTGGCCCCCTTATGGTTTTTTTGCGAATAATCTGCAGAGGGCAACCCAGGACATCTGGTGCAAAAAGTGCCATCACAGCAGACTGGAAGATAATGGGGCTGAAGAGTGAGGAAACCAAAATAATCACTCCTGGAATCCATTTATTCTCTTTATCTCAATCAGTATTTTGTTTATATTTTTTTTTATTCAAGATCTGGTGTGCATATATGTGTGTGTGTGTGTGCGTGCATGTGAAAATAAATCAAAGAGATGTTTGACTAGAGAACGGCACTAATAGAGCCGCGCCCCCCCAGGCACTGGGGGTGGGTGATGTTTACTTTGAGCACACGGATATTAGGAAACCCCCATCTCCTCCCCCTCCCTGCCTCCTTCTGTTCCTCCTGACTTTGATTAATTGATTCATGAAAAGCGAAAACATCACCTCCCCCGGCGGTTCGACAGCTCTCCGAAGCGAAGGGGAGGGGCTCAGGGAAGGAGACAGATAGCAGCGGCCTACAGCGCGGAAGGTCTGAAAGAGTCTCGTAAAGAGGGCTTGTGAAGGCGTGCCGAATTCAGATCTGGGTCCAGGATACATCCCCTTCCACTCACCTCAAAGTGGAATGACGATCTCGCGAAGCATGAATTGGAGAGCCACACAGAAAAGAACAGTTCAGCGGCTTTTGTGGGGGTCATAAAACCAGGCCAAGACACTCAAAACACACTCACGCTCTGAGTCAAAGAAATGACTGACAGAAGGCCATCTTTTTCTAACCTGCACACAGGTGCGACGGGTGCTCCACTCAGAAAGGGCCCTGGGGAAACTCTAGGATCAAAGATTGCGACACTGTTGGCTTGCCTGAGGGGGGTTACTGAACTTTCTAACTGACCCCTGGAGCCGCTATCAAGTATGACATCTTTGGTTCTGAGCACGCTTAAAGATGATGATACACGAATTTAGGTGAACACACGAACTGAACTGCTAGGGGCTATTGATTTGTCTAGGACACATATTTGAATTGGCCAGAGAACTCGGCTCCATGCAGTTCCACCGGAAAACAGTGGTCGGGATCCAATCAACGTTTGTTGTCTTTGGCTCACAAATAAAGGGATGTGTTCATTTCTGTCTTCACTGACACCGTTTGATGTGTTCAGCAATCAGTAAAATCTGCTCGCAAAACTGTTCGTATGGAGAAAAAGCTTGTCCGTCTTATTAAGCTTTGAGCGAAATGTCAGGAAAAATGTTGATGGATTCTCGGCCTGAGGCTTTTCTTCAGGTAGAATTCAGACTCTGAACCGACCCCCCTCCTCTTCACCCCCCTGTGATGAAGAGCTAAAACCCAAAATACATAATGATTAAAAACAGCAGGGCATTATGGGAAGCGATAGGCCATGTTTGCACTCAAGACTGTCTGGGTTCTTCCTCAAAGTTGTTTTCTTAGTTTAAAACTCAGAAGGCCTCGGATTAACTCTGGAGGCGCCTGTAGAAGTGTCGCCCCATTCAGGCGATGGAGACTGGTGTGCGCTGTGGCTCCAGGGCCCCACTGCGGAGCTGAGAGAGGGCAGAGCCAGGCAGAGGGCATGCTCCGGGCAGCCGCAACTCCGAGCAGCCAGCCCGGTAACGCTGCCAGCCTCCTCTCTGGACAAAATCAATGGCAGGATGGATACAGAGCAGCGGGTCAAGGGTACCTCCTCAGACTGAGAATGTGTGTGTGTGTGTGTGTGTGTGTGTGTGTGTGTGTGTGTGTGTGTGTGTGTGTGTGTGGATGGGGGCGGCGGGAAGGAGTGAATTTTTTCCAAGACAAACATAACAAATCTTTTATACACAAAAAATGTTCAATAATGTTAAAAAAGCAAAGGATTCAAACAGAGAAACACCTATTTTCCCATAATTCAGAGAACAGACTTCATCAGATTTCTTTCTTTCTTATTTTTTTTTCTCTCTCTCTCTGTCGCTCTCTTGTTCTCCCTGCTCTTTTTAAACAAGTCTCCTTAGAGACGCACCAAACTGACACGGCTCCAAACTCCATGTCGTCAGCATCCCCCAGCTCTCCCTGCCTGACCCCGAGGCCCAGAATGCAATGGGGCAAGCCAGAGACACATTAGTCTGCAGTCTTGTTTAGAGAGAAAGAGCGTGCGAGGTGGAGAGAGAGACAGAGCGATTCCTAGAAAGAGAAAGTTTGGTGCCAGCAAGCAGAATGGCTTACAGAACAAAGTTCCTTCTGTGTTATTAGACTGGGTAAGTTGATCCTGAGTTTAAAAAAAGGCCAGACCCCTCCCATCCCTGGGCCCTTCTGGCCCCCCAAAAAGTCGCCCACCCTCTGTCTCCCCCCTTCGTTGTACGTGTGGTACATGTCTGCGGGCCAAAGAAGGAAATTGAGAGTTGAGGTCAGAAGAAACGTCATGACTACAGATCCAATCAACGCTATAATCCATCAACCCCGCCGAGGGCCAGGAGGAAAACGTCTCCATCCCTGTCTGCACAGTGTGGTTTTCTGAGGCCTGGCGAGGCCTGAGCCTCCAGTCCACCACTGCGCTGAAAAACCAGTCAGATACAACACTGATTCTGAGTATGCTCTCTCTTTCCATGACCGTATGTGAGATTTTTCATCAGATGCTTCGGTAATTATTGTACTGTATTGTGTTCGATTGTGTTTGGATAAAAACACAGCAAAGAAAACAAGAGGATGCGCTGTGTGACAATTTGGTGAAAAGGTGCAAAATGCCGAACATTGATTCTGTAGCAATTCTGCATGGTGATTCCAGTCACGGTGACCACAAAAGACACCCTTACAAACACGCACACACAGACACACACTTGGACTCGCTCGCATGGCCTACAAACACACACACACACTGGGAGTAGGCCTCATCACCCTGAGCAGAAATAATCTGGAGCTTCACTGGGAGTAGGCCTCATCACCCTGAGCAGAAATAATCTGGAGCTTCACTGGGAGTAGGCCTCATCACCCTGAGCAGAAATAATCTGGAGCTTCACTGGGAGTAGGCCTCATCACCCTGAGCAGAAATAATCTGGAGCTTCACTGGGAGTAGGCCTCATCACCCTGAGCAGAAATAATCTGGAGCTTCACTGGGAGTAGGCCTCATCACCCTGAGCAGAAATAATCTGGAGCTTCACTGGGAGTAGGCCTCATCACCCTGAGCAGAAATAATCTGGAGCTTCACTGGGAGTAGGCCTCATCACCCTGAGCAGAAATAATCTGGAGCTTCACTGGGAGTAGGCCTCATCACCCTGAGCAGAAATAATCTGGAGCTTCACTGGGAGTAGGCCTCATCACCCTGAGCAGAAATAATCTGGAGCTTCACTGGGAGTAGGCCTCATCACCCTGAAAAACGCTCCACCACCTGCGCTGTGTAAACCTGGCAAAGCTGCTCTGCTCCAGCTCACAGTATACACTCTGCCTTTAGCATGCGCCAAGCATAAACACTGCAGCATAAACACTATCATCACTACAGAGAAGGGCATTTACACCTAAACACACAAATTCACACACGCACACACACACACACATACCTACACACACAGACTTACTCACACATACACGCATACTCACACACACAGACTAACCTCATACACATATGCACACTCACACACACTCACACATAAAAACATGCACACACACATACTCACACGCACAGACTCACTCTCTCTCACACACTTCTTTCTCACTCTTACACACACAAAGACACACACACTCCTCTTTCTTGCTTTCTCATGCACACCCATGCATGCACAAAAGAATCTTTCTTCCTCAATCACACACACACACACACACACACACACACACACACACTCACTCTCTCAAGCATATTTAACATATAAAAGACACCTCTGTTGGTGTTTAGAGTACACAGTAGAAGAGAGTGAAGTTACATGGAGGATATAATCTGATTAATTGGGTGTAAATCCATTAAATAAATAAACAAGAGACTGAAGACACAGTGATTCTTTGTTTTTTTAAGGTATCACTGAACAGGACCGCATTAGACCACATCTGTCAGAACCATGGCATTTTTGTGGGCTTTGATGTAAGTAAATTATGCCATTAAGTAAATTATAAAATCCTCAGACTGTCAATTACATGTACGGGAGTCAGCGGCCCCTCCCTTCCACAGTGCCCCCCCAGGGAGATTCGCCCCCAGGGGACCTCAGCTTCCTGGCAGCATGGCACTCTCACCTACTCTCCCCCAAGCCTCTGAAGGGGTGAAGAGCTCTGCCAAAATGGAAAAAAGAGAGAGAGAGAGAGAGAGAGGAATCTCTCAATAGTTTGCCGCAAACCTCCCCGTGCCGTGCACATGAAACGTCCCGATTGTGCAAGCAAGCTGCACCTGCGCTGGCACGGCTCCGGGCCGCGCAGCGGGCAGAGACGCGGGCGCGGGGCACAAGCCGGTCCAGGATCAGACAGGTCCCAGGCTGGTGAACCCCCCCACTGAAGCGCGAAATCAATGCGGCAGCGCGGCGCGGCGTGGCGCAGGCCCCAGAGGATGGAATGAAGCTGCGGCGCCCGGGGCATGTTCTGTGCCAGCGAGGTGCAGCGGAAATGATGACCTATTCTTCAGCTTTCAACACTAACACACACACACACACACACACACACACACACACACACACACTCACACACACACACACACACACACACTCACACACACACACACACACACACACACACTCACACACACACACTCACACACACACACACACACACACTCACACACACACACACACACACATACCTACACACACAGACTCACTCACACACACACACCCTCATCTCCTACTCTCACACACACACTCACTCACACACACACACCCTCATCTCCTACTCTCACACACACACTCACAGACACACACACACACTCACACACACACAGCCTCATCTCCTACTCTCACACACACACTCACAACCTGATCTCCTGCTCTCAAACTCACACACACACTCACACCCTCATCTCCTATTCTCAATCTCACAAACATACACTCACACCCTCATCTCCTACTCTCACACACACACTCACACACACACACACCCTTATCTCCTACTCTCACAGTCTACTGTTTCTGCTTCAAACCCACCCCCCCCCCCACACTCACTCACACACACACACACACACACACACACACACACACACACCTACATCTCCTACTCTTACAATCTACTGTTTCTGCTCCCAACCCACCCCCACCCCTAGGTACTCTCACACACTCACTGACACAGGCACACACACACACTCACATAAACACATACACACTCACTGACATTCACACACTCACATAAACACATTTACACACACTCACTGACACACACAAACACACACAATCACTGGCACACACACTCACATAAACACATACACACACACACTCACATAAACACACACACACACACACTCACATAAACACATACACACTTACTGACACACACACACACACAGTACGCTCTGATGTTCTGTAAAGGAGCTCTCAGGACACTCAAAAGTGGGAAATGGGAGACTGTTCTCCGTGGAGATGAAAGGCCCTGGAAGCCTCCCTCACTGTTATCCTGTGCGTCACTGCACTCACCGTATGACAGGAGCACAACGCCACAGTGGTTAAATGGAGAGACAGGCAGCCCTGGACAAAGACAGCTTCATTCAAACGCAGAGCAATAAGTGAGAAGATCGCGCTAACTGGCGTTAGCTGCCACAAGCCAACATTTTTTAGGGGGGGCGGGGGGGGGGGGGGAATGCATACATTCGGGCCCCTGGTGAAGTTCTTTTGGACAAAAAAGCAGGGAACAAAATAGATATATAAATCTTAAAAACCCGACAGCCCAAGAGGCTATCCCTTTCCACTTCTGGTACATGCTGAGAATCTAGTGGCAGGAAGATCCGAATTAAGGGGCCTGGAAATGACCTCGACGTGACCCCCCCTTTCTCTATAGAAAACAGCTGTTTCCATATAGCCCTGATGCAGAACGGTGTAAGAAAGGCACGAGAACGCTCCGGTTGGGAAGCGCAAAACACGCACACACACACAGACACACTAAAACTGTTACTCCTCTCGAAGTTACCATCCTGCGACCGTCCTCTTTTTGTGATGGGCTCAGAGAGCACAGAGGCCTCTAAAAACAGGTCGCCCCCATGGAGTTAAATCCTCTGAGCCTTTTATTGCATTCCTTTAAAAAAGGGATAGTGTAATAGTCACTTCCTCAGATCAAATGAATATATAACACTAGACAGGAATCAGAACGGGAGGTGAGTGTAATTAGCTGGACTCCCTGACCCAAACTGAGGCCAAGTATAAATCCCTCCCGACCCACAGAAATGACAAGGGAGGCATACATTCAAACAGGCTTCCCTGGTAATTACGCCATCTACAGCATTGATATAGCCTACAAAAGAGCGGGCATAAATCAAGAAGATATCTGATGCCTCCGAAGGACAAGGAAACACTCGAGAGCGCAAATGAATGTACAGAACAACAAAAAACAGCTTCAGGTGGAAACAGTCGCGGTGTAGGTTATATGCGAAAATTACACAACCCACCCATTTTACAGCTTGTGCGGTCGACAGCATTCACGTAAACAAGATGCAGAGTTACGTTGTTTCTTGTTCTTAAGTCCACCGCAGGTAAACTTAAAGTCAAGCATTGGATCCCCTGAGTGTGTAAACATTTGTTAAAACCACACTTCGGTAGTTTGATAATGTATTTAAATCGCGGAAATAATGGCGGGGCGGCGGGTAACTTTTTGATTCCGATGTTTTCATATTGCCCAGAGTGAAAACGGAAGGGAGGGGGTGCGAAGACAGTTTCTCATTTTCAGCGGCGTATCAATCAAGTGCCTTTCAACTGCAGTCGTCCTTAGAGTAACACTTATATAACCATACCAGGCGCCTCAAAGGGTCAAAACAAATGCCAGAAAAAAAGGGAAAGCAAGTTTATGAAATAGTATAGAGAACAATAAACAGTTACTGTTGACGGGTACAGACAGGTGAGACTGCAGTTTTTGAATTAAGATCAGTTGGGGCTGGGGTTTAACCTGCACCATCACACTTAAATACTAGGTATGGCATACCAATTAAAAAGGAATTCTACCTCTGCCAATGAGGTGAAGTTCTACAGACCTTTTTTTAGATCAGTCTTGATGTGTGATGACCATGCCACAAAATACTTCCAGTGAAATTTCAATGTAATTCAAACCCTGTAATCTACTTTAAATGGGAGATTTATATGCTAACAGAAGACACATCTATGGAACGCGGCACATGAACGCTCGGTTGTCCCTCTTGAAGCATTGCATTCAAATCTTGGCGTTAGTGTTCCATCTAGTGGTCAAGTGGCAGAATTACACACTGAGCCTTTGACTACCACAGTGCCACAGAGCCGGTCCCGGAGGACCGGTGTGCTCGCAAGCTTTTTGCTGGTTTGCATGCTGGCTCTTTTGCAGTTACCCTTTTTCAACAGGCTCATTAGCTGCATACAGTAATGCCGTTTCCCTCATTGTAAAACGTCTCGCATGCAGATGTGAGAACAGGCTCTGGCTTTCCTTTCTAAACTGATGAAGAAATTTAGCTGAAATGTCAGATCACGTAAATGACTGGACCAATTAGATCATTAGTACCAGATGTTGCCCTGAAATCGCGAGGCAGACGCGGCCCTCCTTGACCGCTTCTGCTCGGAGAAACTGAAAAGCAAAACAGCAAAGACTGTAATTAAATCCTGTGTAGTTCTGCGCGCAACATGCATTGTAAACACATACTCATTCATCCAAATGATGTGAGCTATGTGATGTGGCCGATGTTAGATTTACCTTCGCAGAATGAATGCGTTTCATGGAGATGTGTTTAACTTAAAGACCCCCGAGCCCAGGTGTTTTTAAAAACATGTCCAACATTCAGTGTAGGCATACGTTTATTTCTTCTTTCTTCCTTGTAATTTTGTTAAACATACATTGCTGTTGTGTTTTTGACCAATGAAAAAATAATGTCCAGTTTTGTTTTGGCTCTGGATGCTCAGAACATTCTGTTCTTCAGAGAGAATAAGTCACTACAGCCTCATAGCTTCTCTTCATGCGTTCATGATCAGTTCATAGCACATATTTGTACTTCCGCACGATGCTAATCACATGTTTTGCCACAAGAAAACAGCTGCAAGAAAACAGTTTTCATTACGCCTATAATGAATGTTAATCTCTTGGCTGTATTTTGCCAAGAGATTACCCAAATATATGTGTGTTTCGATATAATGTTTAAATGCTTTAAATCAATTTTACTTTAATGTCGACCACGGAGATGCTTTTATCATAACCGAAGTGCTCTTTACAGATTGATTGACTTCTGGGTCTTAGTCTTCACAAGTAATCTGTCATTTTGTCGCTTTATTTTTAAACTCTGCTAAATATGCATCCTTTAACCTACAGTGTAGTTGGATTAATAACATGTAGCAACTAGATGAAAATATGTTTAATTCCTCCATTAATTAATTGATTATTTCACTTTGTAGCTTTTACTTAAGTTTATTCAGTGGGTACATTCAATGAATAACAATACAAAATTATGTGCTACAATCTATAGAATATCCAGGACTCCATCAAAGGTGGATATTAACACTTTAAGGGTTTCTGCCTCTACTATAGCCTGGAAAGCTCTTCCACACATAAACATATTCTCTAAATTAAAAAATACATTTTTTGTATTAATTTTCATCTGTGGCCCCCTGTTCTGCTGACAGAATTCAGCCCAAAAAATCTTTGGTAGTCCACCTGCTTTTCTGAATTTAAAGGCCTTGGGTGAATTCCCCTTTGTCTGCTTCTGCTAAGTCTCAACATATTAAATGTCCAAAACCTTTCCTCTTTACCTTTTAAATTTTAAACCAGGAGTCCATTTTTTTTTCTTCAGAAAGTGCAAATACCTGTCGAATGCTATTTTAAGGAGCGTCCATATTTTGGGAGAAATTTAGGAACAGGATATCCCGAGCCGTAACCGAGTGCTTAACTGGAGCAGCGAGGACTTTGTGTAAAATGAGAATACACAGGGAGATTTTGCACAGAGCTTCTTTTCCAGGCGGTGTCATTCATCTCTGTTCATACGGCTGGCCGCTGCTGCACAGAGTGGTCACATGGTCTGAGCCGATTCTCATACAGCACCTGCGCCACTGCTTCAGCTGGCGGAGGCCCTTCCTCCCAATTTACCATGAACGGGTATGCGGGGAAAACAATTGCTATTAATCTATTCATGCATGAACATGAAGTTATTCAAGGACCTTATATGAGCACCTTACTCCACCCATCACTCAACAATAATTTTAGTTGAGAGTTGTGTTGAGAATTGAGATGTTTATTGTGAAGAACATTTCATCGGTCTCAAAATGGGTGCTGAAATGCTGCAAGAGGTGCAAGTTTGTCCTTGCTAGAGGAATCACTGTGCTGGAAACGGACACGGAAACGGTCCTGTCAATCCAATGAGGGCGGCTGTAGTTTTCTCCAGCAGCATCCATTAAGCATTAAGAAAAAACAAAGTCAAAGTCATGCCCTTAGCTTGCTGTGCATGAAAAAAAGCTTTTAGCAGCACAATTTCATATGACAGCACAAAGTTAATTTTTCATTATTGTGTCAGAGTTCTGTTCAGCCAAGTAACTGCAACACTGCAGCTCGTGTCAAGCAATGTTTACGATTCGTTTTCTCTTAAAAGTCATGAAGCTAAACATTACACTGCAACTCCAGATCTATTTGGAACAAGGAGCCCAAGAGAAAGTAACAGATGTGACATAAAAAATAAAATAAAGATTATAAACATACTGTAGCAAGTGATATTTCCATACTTTATTATCCACATGTGTTTCACTGAAGCAAAAGCAGGCTTACCACTGCCTCAAAAGCCAAACAAAGCAACCAAATGTATGGCTTTTCCTGGCCTCATTACATTTGCAAGAATCACAGAGCTAACAATTAAAATGTAAAATGAGAGATATTTAAATTTCATGGAAGAAAAGATCTTTTAAACCCCAATTTTGCTTATATGAGAAACCACTGAAAAAAAAAACATGAAAAATATAATTCATTTTTTTTCAGTTTCCAGCTGTGACAAGGACTGCACATTGATTCATATGACTGAAATGTTTATCTGAAATTTATAGCCTCACACAAAGACCGCAGAAACACTAACTTTCCATTTCTGTGGAAATAAAATACATACAATCATGGTTTTAATGTCTGAAAGGCTTCAGTTTAAGAGTTTTGATTTTGGTATAGGCTTACCATTAACACATACTTGGGTTTTTTTTTTTGTTTTGATTTTTAACCATCAATCCGCTGCTCCCAAAAACACCAGCTTACTGACATCACATGACCCAAGGAGCAAGGGCTTCTGGGAAAAATTCTCAAGCTGAGGTTTTACAACTGGTCACCCTGCTGTTCCAATAGAACAAGCAGCAGCTGTAGGATATGTACATACAAAGCACATACAGCCGCGTCACAAATAATGTGTTAACATTTCACTGATAGCTACGCACCATAAAGCCAGTTTACAGGGTTCTCATGCCTTCGTTGACATCCATTTCAAGGACTTTTCAACTGGATGTACTCAAGCTAGAAGCTGCCCCACTTAAAGTGGACAGGGCCTGAGAAACAATGTTTGGATACAGGAAATACAAATGGCAAACTAAGACAAACTGCAGGACAAACTGCCCCTTTTCAGAAAATATCAAGGTCTATTTACTTTCCTCAAATTCAAAGAGTTTAACAGACTTCCAAGGCCTGTGGGAGTCCTGCACATCACTCTGTGCTGAGCATGACATTTCACACATCACAACCAGCTAATAACATCTACTGATACGTATGACTGTGTCATAACATATGCTGATCCAAAATCGAAATGATAAATGAGTATTAATATTTGTCAGCCAATGACTAGTTATGACAGTTGCCACGTAATGTCTCTGACAGGGCTATGTTGGACTCATGGCACCCATTTCATTTGAAGTCTTACCAAAACTCAATATAAACTCAACAATGAAGGCAGCATAGGATGACAGTTGAGTTTGGTTAATGCATTCTATGCTAGCACATTCAGCGCGTCTGTGAGCGCCTTCAGCTCATCCTTCACAGACTCTAGACCTTCTCGGACCTTTAGTGGGTTGTCCAGGACTTCTATGCTGTCAGTGTAGGGGTCGAACCTCACAGAAAACGGCCTCTTGATCCGTGCCACATACGCCCTGCGTATACATTCATACATACATAAGCATAAACACTTCACATATACATACATCCTCTTACTGATACATGTGGACATAGAAAATGATCATGTATGATATTCAGAGAAAAAGACCCAAGGACTATGCATATCTAAAAACTGAACATGAGAATAAGATTTATTCATTGATGGTACACACATCTACACAAGAAGAAATGCATATATTTTTTGTCAATACCATAATTCATAACTGTGTAAATGCAAAGCTGTACAAATAGATCATGTGAAAATTCTCCTGTCTTAAAATGCTTTGGGAGAGTTCAGTCGATATCCAGTTGATTCTTGACTTGGCACATGTTTACTACAATAAACAAGCATGTCACTATGCAACTTTATATTTACACAATTATGAAGTATAGAAGTGACAAAAGTTTCAGTTAAATCCCCTCATCAGGGTCACAGCAGTGGTGGCATCACCTGGGAATTGAACCTGCAACCTCCTGGCCACTGACTCATTCCGGATAAGAGTGTCTGCTAATGATTATAGTATTAAAGTAATGCAATGTAATGTAATGTGATGACGCACTCTCCTTCTAACCCACTGTGTCAGGCTGTCGCCCTAAACAAACAAAGTGCGTGACAAATCCTGGCTGGCCATCTGGGAAGCTGACTTCCTGTTATATGCCATCCAGGATGTTTACAAACCAGACTGTGGTGTGCTGCTTCTCCCACAGCAGAAAACACTTAAAAACACCTCACTCAGGGGCACAGCAACAGGATATGAGGATATGAACCTGCAACCCCTCTACAGTTAAAAGTCCTGAACCTTTATAACATACTGGCATCACACTTTTTTTATCTTCATAAACATAGGTGGGCATATACAGAAATCTCCCACATTAACTTGCCAAAGTGTGTTTATGAAGAGAGAAAAATCCATCCATGTTAGGGATCATGTTTAAAGAATAATGAAGGGAGGCTCAGGGATCTGAGATGCCAGTTCATACCCTAAATTTTTGGTGGATCCAACTGTAAACTTTAAATATTGTTTACCAAACAACTACAGCAGGAAACTGTGGTTCTTTCATTTCAAACTCATTTGGCATTACCTGAGCTTTTCCTTAGCATCGGCGAAGCTCTCGGACACAAAGTAGACGGATTGATAGTTTTGGTCCTGGTAGGGTTGGATGGAGGCTGCTTCCGGGTCAAACTCCCTTCTCTCAGGTTCATCAGAGAGAGCGTGCTGAGGGGAGAGAGGAGGAAGAGCCTCTGCCATCATACACACACAAACACATACACACAGCACAACAAACATAGACACATGCACACATACAAGCATGCACACACAATCACAATCAACAAACATAGACACATGCACACACACACAGGCAAAATTTCATACACACAGACACACGCACATTTGACTTGGTTGTTACTCACCACTAGCTCTCCGTAGGAGGACAGCAGCCCTGCCCCGTAGGCCTTCACCACCCCGCCCTGTTTACAAAGCCCAAACTCCACTGTGAACCAGTACAGCTGAGGGGAAAGAGCAGGGGAAACCCTTCAGTCATCCATCACAGACCCTTATGATGTCACAATCAGGCTCCTCCCCAAAGAATGTTAGCCAACATTCACACATCAACGTTCCATTTCCGCTGATACTGCTCAGCCAAGCCAATGAGAAATGATAAATGGTGCTATGCTTGGTTCGCTGCAGCAGATTTGCTGGGTATTGCATTCTCTTGGTCAGAAAAAACCACAGCAGTGCTCTGTTTTTTTGGTAAATTTATGGGGTACAGTAAAGCCAATCAAAGCTCACAGCATTAACTGTCCAATCGCTACATTTTCAGAAGGTGTGAAATTGTTTGGCCCAGCACAGCAACCTGCTGACTTAGGAGGAGAATGCATTGACACTTGACTCTCCAATTCAAGGGATGACCAGCCCTGCCAACACACCACCAATCACACACATGCCATCTGAGGATTACTGGGCAAGAATTTACTTGGTTCATGCATCTGCAGGTACCCAGCCTGACTGGGACGGGTTGCTCCGGAGTGGCAGGTCCAGCAGAACCAGCCAGCTCACCCCCAATCATTCCCCAGCGAGGCTGGGCTTCCGGGGGTTTCTGAGGGCTCACAATTGGCTTACAAACAAGCAGCTTTACAGCGTGAGCCAGCCGGTGACCCCATGACTGAATCTGAGATCCACTGCTATCTGATACAATGTAATGAAATGTATCTCACTGTCGACAGTCTCTCAATATCCTCTTCAGAAGCTCCCAGCGAGGCCAGGCCGATATTCTGCCAAAGAAGACGTGCTGGTAGGTTAAGCTCGAAGACTTTATCATCACACATTAGTTTACTTAAGGTATTTCCAACAGTTATTCCTTTCCATATTCCCCAAAACTTATCATATTGAGAGAATAATCTTTTCAACATCTTTATTACATGATGCTTTTAACTTTTTTCCTACATAATCAAAATAAAAGTTAAATAATTAATGTTCATTATTTTGAAAAATGTGTATTGTGTTTGTTCTTGGTAAGATTGTAAATGCTTTAATTTTCCTAAATGTAAAACTCTGTATAAATTTCGCATCATCATATATGCATGTAATCAAATTGTTATAAAGTTATTAAGCATATGTACATAACGTTTTGAATGTTAATATCTGGAAAGAGCATATTTACCTGAGAAAACTGAGCAAATGTGCGATCAGCCAGCATTGGAACATGACCCAGTAGTTCATGAACACAGTCCCTGAGTAAAAAAAACACACACAGCGCTCTTCAACTTCTTCGGGCTGAAAATGAAGCAGTTCCCTGATTCCACACACTTTTGTTTGCCTTCTCAACTGCTGCTCTGGGGGATTTTTATTAATTGAATCAGTTAAAAATGTGGCTGATGTTCCAGAACACTGCAGAAGAAACAGCATTGTTCCGGAACATCAGCTGATCTGGTCCAAGACATGTTTGAGTGTGGGAGTTGAATGTGAGCTGAGTGGGTTTGCTGTTGAATGTTACTGTTGACTCACCTGCAGCGTTTGAGTGGGTGTGTTTGACTGGCAGTAACTGCGTTAGAATGCAGATGCTGATTTACAAGCAGCGGTCTTTGAGCTTTGGTCACGGTGTGGGCGCAAACGTTGTGACCAAAGCTCAAACAAAGCTCAAAATGCAGTGATATTTGAAGAGATATTTGAAAAGTATGATCGATCATGTCTAGACTGTACAGCTTATTAGTTAATCATGTTATTAAGCACTATGTGCTTTATATGTTATATATATTATATGTTAAGATACTATCCTTTGGATTATCATACACCCTTTATTTTCTGTTAAGGCAGAATACGCGAAAGTTTATCAGTCGGATATACTGGTCAAACCACACACACAGACAAAGACCCTGCCAATAAGCATTTTGTCGTTAATCATTGGTGATATGAAAAATGAGAACTTTTGCATAAACACACTTCCAAATGTAGTTAACCCCAGAATGTGATTGGTCAGGTGCATCACTGGTTTACAGAACATTCCCAAAGTTGACCCATGCAATGAACACAAAGGAGATGTTAGTATGTCCGTATTTTTTTAGTACTTATGATGTCATAGTTGAGAGACTGACATAGCTGTGAGTGACAGGGGCAGGGAGACACTCACGGCTCAGGGGAGTGCATGGGTGATGAAGCATGTCGGATGTATTGGGTACACTGGAAAACTCGGAAGGCCAGGCTGGCCAGGAAATCCCTGGCAGAGAGAAGGCCTGCCACTGGCCGCAACTGGAACCCAGTGCGCTCTATTGGGGGGTGGGGGGAGAGAGAGAGCAAGCAAGGGGGAGAGAGAGAGGAAGACAGAGAGAGAGAAGGGGAGAGGGTGAGGAAAAGAGAGGGAAGGAGAGAGAAAACTGGATAAGTAACATTTGTGTACATGGATTACAAGAATAATGTAAAGGATATATTATGTAATAATAGATTGATAACAACAATCACATACTTATACAACATATATAATATTATAACACACATAAGGTGTTGCATTGTGTGAACATATGGCTACTTTAACTTGGCTCATTTAATTAGAAATTCTGTAGTACTACATAGCCCTGCAAGTGTCAGTGTAAGTTAGCCCTGCTGTAGTAGTGTATAGCTGTATAGCTTGTGGCTTGTGTACATTAGTATTGCTGTAGTGGTGTATAGCCTTGTGGCAAGTGTGTGTTATCCATGTGGCTAGTGTGTACTGTAGAGGTGTAAAGCCATGTAGCTGGTGTAAGTTAGTGTTGCTGTAGAGGTGTATAGCCATGTGGCTAGTGTGTGTTAGCCATGTGGCTAGTGTGTGACATTGAGGTGTATAGCCATGTGGCTAGTGTAAGTTAGCATTGCTGTAGAAGTGTTTAGCCATGTGGCTACAGCAAATTAGTGTTGCTGTAGATGTGAATAGCCATGTAGCTAGTGTAAGTTAGCATTGCTGTAGTGGTGTATAGCCTTGTGGCTAGTGTGTACTGTAGAGGTGTATAGCCATGTGGCTGGTGTAAGTTAGCGTTGCTGTAGAAGTGTATAGCCATGTGGCTGGTGTAAGTTAGTGTTGCTGTAGAAGTGTATAGCCATGTGGCTAGTGTAAGCTAGCGTTGTAGAGGTGTATAGCCATGTGGCTAGTGTGTGTTAGCCATGTGGCTAGTGTGTGACATTGAGGTGTATAGCCATGTGGCTAGTGTAAGTTTGCATTGCTGTAGAAGTGTATAGCCATGTGGCTAGTGTAAGTTAGCATTGCTGTAGAAGTGTATAGCCATGTGGCTAGTGTAAGTTAGCTCAGCTGTAGGCACCTTTAAGAAAGAGTGACACATCTTCCAGCTGGGGAATGTTGTCAGCGCTGTAGCCACAGTGCTTCTCCAGCAGCCGCAATGCCTCCAAGTACTCGCTGCAAGCGTGGGTGTTGTAGAGCTCCCTCAATGTGCTGTATACCTGCCTCCTGTACACACACACACACACATACACATACAAACACACACACACATAAATATAACAAGTCAGTGGTATCATTTTAAAAATGTCATTATTCCAATTTCCAATGGCAACAGAAAGTGAAAATTTGCAGTGGAATGAACACATGAAAGGGATTGTATGTTTATAGACAAATGGGCATGCACATGCACAAACACACAAAGACCTCTGGGACAGTATAATAACATTTCTGTGTTTCCTAATATACTACAGAACTAGCTGAATTCCCTGTTCATATGTTAGTATCGTATGTTGCTACTGATCAATACGCAGAAATAAATCCTTCGGGAGGCCAGCAATTCACTCTGAAATAATCATATCAAATGGAGGCAAACGGTTCAGGGCAGATAAGCATCTCTTCCATTTCCATAAATACGAAAGCCTGGATATGAAAACTGCCTGTAGCCTTTCCCAAAACAGTATTCTTTATTCTGCTATTAACACTGACATCCATAGTTAAAGTACACAGACAGAAACACAGACGCACACCCACACACACACACACATTATGTGTATGTGCATTGTTACACAAACACAAAGCTAAAGCATTGATAAGGGTTTATGTGCCTTATCAATAAAATGTAGCGTGATTTAAAATAAAACAAACAAACAATAATTAAGTTTATTAGCAGAACACTGACCATGTGCCAATTTCTTCCTGAGTGTACTCTACTCTGGCAATGCGTTCCCCGCTGCAGGAAACGATAAAGAAATAAAAGGCAAACTATGAGGATCACAACAAAAGTAGTATGCCATTATGAAAATATGTATTCATATAATAAATTGCATACTGTCTGAATGTGAAAGCAATGTCCGCAATAGATATCCTCCGTTGTCTGTAGATGGGGTCCGTAAATCCCTTCAAAATTCAATACAAACAGTATTATCAAACAACTGCTCTGTACCATTCTCCAGGTGCAGCACTTTCTTTAATCATAATGTGAGAAAATATGATTTGATTCAATGCTATTAAATTTGGCAGGTAAAGGCAATCATAATTCAGAACTGACCGGGTGGTCCTGGTCCAAGTCTGGGTCAAATTTTGTGACCAAATGGTGACATCTATCCAGCTCGGTGATCTTCTTGGGGAACCAGTGAACTAAACACAGATTTTAAAAAAGATAGTGAAAATTAGATCTTGGTTCAGTTTTTAGTGTTTTTACTGTGACCGCATTTTCAAAATGTAACGGATACGTGCTTCAGGAGATTGAGCACCCTACCTTTCACCTCTTTGGTGGTTCTCACGTCTTCTGCGATTCTCTTCACTGAACCAATGAGCGTGCTCACGTCTGAG
This sequence comes from Albula glossodonta, assembly GCA_019788955.1. Lineage (NCBI taxonomy): Eukaryota > Metazoa > Chordata > Actinopteri > Albuliformes > Albulidae > Albula > Albula glossodonta. The sequence continues at coordinate 113,467 of JAFBMS010000386.1, read as the reverse complement.
AGGTGTACCTCGCAGCGCACGAAGTAGTCTAGATTCTCGAGGCTGCCGCTGAGCTTCCGGCTCGGTCTGGTCTCCAGGTGATGGAGCTTAGCCTCGAACGTCTGCGGCAGTTAAATGAAATCGTTAGGTAAAGAGCAGACACAAATATTTGGGATCAGGCCACCACTACTAAACTCAACAACGCGAGTAAATTAATTGTGCCTTTAAAACCTCAGTCCCTGATTAACTGCAATAACAATATATATAAATCGAGTTTGGGGGGAAAATGCTATCTACAAAAATGTCTGCACGAAATGACTTTTTACAACCTGCAATGTTTGTAATTACACAACTATAATGCTGATAAATCATGAAAATTATAGAAAGATCTTATAAGAAGCTAACACTTAACACATTTACGTTTTCTTCCAAACTATTTTGATTAACTGCCTAAATGTATTATTTTTCTTTCAAATAATTTTGAATGTGTGCATGCAATCCAATACAATTTTCAAATATATTTAGCAAAACATGAAATCATAACTCCTTTGCAAGATATTCGTAATTACTTTCATAATGCTAAGACAGAGTATCTCAATTCCGGGTTGTGCAGGAGTTGTCATTACTCTTATACAGAAACACAAGTGATTCATCATATGATCATAAAATACTGTAGGCTATGTCAGTTATATTTAAAAGACGTTTGAAGACAGATGCTTGAATCGCCACCGATATAAATACATCAGTGAAACGAATTTGTTGCAAATAATTACGTTCAATGTCATTGCACGTTGTTTGTTTGGTTGTCTGGATGGTTATTTTCCTGAAACCTACATTGTTTCAACACATGTCCCTGCCTTCCGAGGGAACATAGCCCGTTTGATTTGCGTAATTTGACAGAATATTGAATTAACTGAATCACATTTTAGGTCTGCCGCCTTTCCCTAAATCACCACCTTTAAAACCTTTATTATATCAGCCTCCTGGGTCCCGGAATACCCCGTATCTTGAGGAGACAAGAACAAGATTGTTTGATTGGCAAATTTAAGGGACCTGAACTTATTCCGTTGTAGCCAGATAAAAATTCAAGATCCATGTAAAAATTGTGTAATCAAAACATGTCTACAAAATAACTGTAGTAATACGAGCTGTTATCATTTAATAGAAAAACTGCTAAAGACAGCTGGGGACTTTCTTCGCTGATTTTAAATCACAATACTACAGTGAGAACAGACTTACAGTGCTCGGCGCGTGGCTTACCTCGAAGACCTTGAGTGCGCGCGACAGCGCCTGGCTCTTGGCGGTGTGCAGCGTGAAGAAGAGGTTGAGCATGGCTTTACCATCCTCTTCCTCAAACACTATCTGCTCGCTCGCCTCCGACGACTCAGCCGCCGCAGCCGCAGCCTCCCGCTCCTTCCGTGCATCCTCTATCAAGCTTTGCCGCCTACCCACGAACCGTGGAGACTGAAACGACCAGGGAAATCAAAGAAAATGATGAAGTAGTTTTTTTTTTTTTTTTTTTACAGTATCGTAAAGCCACTGCAGTAATATCAAAAAATAGTTTCACACAAGTTTTTTTTATTCATGTTATACATTTTTTAAAAAATGTGGTTTCCATCCTGCAATGGAGCTTTGCATCTCATCACGAATAAATAGCTTGACAATAACCGGAAAGTGTAAATGTTCCTTGAACTCATTTGAGCGAAGAAATTTCAACCTATAAAAGCAAATAAAACTTTACTGCACTGCACTTTACTTGACGAATAGCACATCTGTGTGCGCCACCGCCACAACCGTTAATTTGGACGCTCAACTCACCCACTCTGCATTATGCACACCTGCTGTACACTGGGTAAATGTTTGGCACTTGCACCACTTCATAGCCTACTCAAAGAAATAAGACTATACAACTAAACAACACGCTTAAACATCATTAACATTAATCACTAACACTAATTTTGAGTATGCGATGCCAGCAAAGTGACAACTTAAAACATGCATTTTTAAAAATAGAATATTTCAGTCTCTCACAGTAATAGATTCCGATCTGACGAGTTCTGACGCCGCTCTGCGCATACTTTTTGCAGAAGACGCGGAGCTGTCCGAAATGGGCATATTGGAATTGTCCTCCGTTTGAATGCTCAGTGGTTACGCCGTCTTTTGTGGCTGTCACAGGTCTGCTCGCGAACTGACTTTTTTCCCCACGCAGACGTCTGTCTGCTCCAGTATTTATGGAGGTCATTTCTCTTTCCTGACGTCAAGCGCCTCAATTTCCTCATCAACCAACACAAAGCCACCCGACACACCTCTTTCATTTAACTCAATTCCACCAATATTTAGCACGGGAATATAAATACGGTTGTATTTTGTTCTCTGCTGAATTGGTAAATCAATTTTCTTTAAATATGGTCGAGTTAAATAAAAAGATGAGTCCCTTCTTTCGTAGCCCAGGCGATGCTTTCGTCAGAGATTCTGATCATTTACTCTCCATCGATCATCCAAAATGGATGACCAAAACGTTATTTTTGATCTTTTCGAATCCCAGTCGAAACAAATTCAAATAAAATCACCAGCAACATTTCAGAACGTGGGTAGTAGTATATCACCTGAAGAGTACAGTGGTGATTTTAAGTTTCACGCATCAATCATTTCAGCAACTGACATGATGAGCAGTGGCACCTGTTTGTGACACTGTTTGACATAACATGACAATTTTGACGAGTGATCGAGATTGGCAAGATTAACACGGAGCATGGAAGGCTTCGGAGGCATTCACCTACAGGGTCGAAACAAAGGATTAACGCAAACATAATCAGGGGTGTAACATTTAACCAAAGCCACATGTCTATGTAACTCAGTTGTGGGGTTGGGGCAGACTATAGCCCAGTGGCTAGGGTACCTTAATGAGACCCAGAGGGCTGGTGACACTGGCCTCAGTAAGATTTATGCTTCTGCTGAGCCCTTCAGCAAGGCCTTTCACCTCAGCTGCTCCGACAGGATTGGCCCCTGGTCAGTCACATTACATTTAATTAACTGTAAGTTTGGCTAAAACTCACCTCAAATTAACTATAATGTGAAAACATAAACTGACGCCCAGTGGCTCATGGGATATCGCATACGCCTAATGAATGCTTTGTCAGGAATACAGACACTTACTTGTCTGTGGCCATATCTTAAATAAATAAATCATAAAGTGATAACTCACTCTGCAGTATGTGAGTGAGTGAGTGAGTGAGTGAGTGAGTGAGTGAGTGAGTGAGTGAGTGAGCAGGAGACCTGAATGGAAATATGGCTCAGACGTTAATATATACAAAAAACAATGGGTCAATAGGATTTGAGTTAACACCAGGTGTGCATTGTGATGTTTGTTTTGAACAAATACAAAGAATAAGATGTATTGTAAAACCGTTGAGTACGTGACATGTGTACAATGCAAACACCAGTGTGTTAAACCTAAGTACCAGGTGATTATTTTGGTGAATAAGTGTTCTCTTCCTAAAAACTGCTATTCATTTTATATTTGAATCCAGCTTTTCCCAGTTTGTTCCCAGCCATGTGAACAGCTCAATCTAATATGTGTTCCAATTATAAACACTAACATTTACTTAGTCCATCTCTCAAGTGTTAGAGTCTTTTAGTTTTGTAGGAATTACATTAGAAAAAAAGGATTCGAAAGGATTTAGACATTAGAGAGAAACAATGAGGGACATTTGAGTGTGACATTGTGTCATTTATTTAGAGCAGCTGTGTTTTGGGCCTCTTGGTGGCTTGTGCTGTAGAGACATGTAGGATATTTATGTGGATTTACCATTTCAACTTCTTGTACGTTGTATTTTACGTCTTACGTAGTATTTTACTAATTCAAATTGTAAAAAAACAATAATTTGAACTCATTAAAATTAAATGGTTGATATCAAAAATAAGTTGAATAAAAGCTTAAACAGATTGTCATATAAGACATCCCCCCCCCCCCCCCCCCCCACTCACCACCCATTACAAGTGGTTCAGCCCAAATTCAGTGTGTTTTTACACCCATTCAAAACATATGGGTTTATTTTGGTCATTCCATTCAGTGCATATACATCGTTCACTTGAGTCCTCCTTGGCTCAACCCCCCCCCCCCCCCATTTTGCTTTCTGCTTTAACCATTTGATGGTTAATGCGATTTAAATGGGGCAATGTGAAGGAGCCTACAAGCAAGAAGACTAAAAGGATTAGCCGTACACTTAGCCTAGGACACCGACCAAGCCCACAGACGGTCAAACGCGAGGGGCTAGGCCTCCAACGAAACGACAGCAAATGTTAAAGGCCGGAGAGGATATAGCCCCGGGACGTGGACCATAAGAGCGTCCTTTATTTAAGAGGACAGGAGGGGAACTGCCGGAGATAAAACACGATTCCATTAAGATTCAGACCAAAAAAAATGATAGTCCACCTTGTTGTTTTAACGTACTGCATGCATGAAATGAACTGGTATCTTACTGTGTTTTTTTAAACTCTGAAAGGTTGCGTATTACAAAAAAGGGAATGTCAGCAGGAAGCGGAGCTTGACATTTGAGAGGCGATTCATGTCTGCATTTACATTCAGGCATTCAGCAGAGCCGCGTATCCACAGTGACTTACACACTTTATGTGTTTGCACACTCATTCATTTACACGGCTGGATATTTACTGAAGCAATTCCAGCTAAGTACCATGCTCAAGAATATGACAGCAGTGCCCTTCCTGGGAGTTGAGCCTGCAACGTGAGGGTTACAAGCCCAGCTTCCTAACCATAAATATCTACAGCCAAGCCTCTTCCCACAAAAGGTGTGTGTAACCCTGGAGATGCTCTGAATCAACTAAAAACAAACTGAATGTTCACACTTCCAATTAAAGATACTGTTAGGAGTTTTGTATGGTGGTTTTCCCCTTCAGTTATGATGTTAGATTAAAATGAAGGCTTCTTTTAAAGACCCACTGAAAACATGACTTTTGAACTAAACCAGGAGTGTGCATTGTTGGGATTATTTTTGGCTTTTTCTGGGGGATGAAATGTAGTATGATGAAGAACACACGGATGATTTCTCTTATGAAAACGGCGGTTTATTTCTATGTGCAAAGGGAGAGATACACTCAGGACATCCGTGTCACCTGGAGCATGTGATGTGTTGAAATACATCACGGTGTGATACATCCTATAGAGTCAAGGTGGCTGGAATCAACTGTAAATGGCCGTCATATGTAAATCTTACTTCCTGTGAACGCCAACCACACTTTGTACCCATTGAGCTCTTTGCTCCATGCTTGTGTTCCCACAGCCAGCCGCGTCATTAAACGTCCAAGTCTTTTTCCTACTAACGTCAGGTCCATCTCTTAATCAACACTAAGATATTCTTTCATCTCCTTTTTGCTATTTGGGATTTGACAATCCTCCAGTAGAGCTACAGGTGTCTCCAGGACTAACTGTAATTATAGAACTACCAAGTGTTCAGAGAGGGATTACTCATTTGAAAAACTCGTCTTCATTTGACACATGAAAACCAGGTGCAAAACTCCCGCTTAGCTTGGCTTAATTGTCATCATTTCTGAAACGGCATTGTGCTTCTCTTCACATGATGATTATGCTGTCAGTTGACTGTTTGGGACAATATGGGGGGTTTGTCCAGTCAGCTGTTGTGATATTTAGCTTAATTTTTCAATATTGCTAAATATCTCCACTTTTCTTGCATTTACGAAAATTAATCTATATTTTGATTATGTTATGTTATACAAACCCTGATATGTTTTCCATTCTGACGCATTGACTGCCAGCATTGTTCACACACAGAAAGCACAACACACTGCTTTAGTTTGACTTGTTTACCACTTTCACAAGGAACACTCACAACTGTCAAAAACACTTTTTGGGGTTTATTTTGAACGAACATCCAGCTAAAGATTTGTGCCTGTCATCCTTTTTTTTACCTATGTTATTTTGTATGTCTTTTTTACCTTGTATGACAAACATTGCATGCATGGCCTTGGCAAGCCCCTCTATCTTCAAGAGTCCTCAATTTCATTTTTCTCAACCTCTGTACACCACAGAAAAAACAAAAAACAGGCTCAACTGTAACAATTAGCACAATTATCCTCTAATTTCTCTATAGCCACCACGTGTGTATCGAGCCCAGCGACCGTTTTTCTGCCATAATTGTTCGATTTCAGACACAGTAATTGCAGCGCAGTCAGCTTGGTAATTATTTATAATTTTCTATTTTCTTTTTTCAGCTCACTGAAGATTGCCTTTTTGTCTTTGAGTGTTTTATTTGGATGGCAGAAAAAAAAAAACAAACCAAGGGACTGAGAGGTAACCAAACGGTATCGATGGGGGTGGAGTGACAGGAAGTAGTGAGGCATGATGGGTAATTGCAGAGTGAGACCTACACCTGTGCTCAAACCATCGCCTCATTAGTGTAGAGTGATGACAGAGAAATCTCAAGGGGAGCAAATGATTGAGGCACCCTTCCTTCGGGCCCTCGCTTCAAACCGTCTGTTACTGCTGAATTTTCCCCAGCCTCTTTCCATCATTACAAAAACATCACACCAACAGTATTTTCAAAGCAACACCATTCTGTTTTTGGTAAAATGTTGGTGGCCATAGAGTTTAATCCTCTTCATCAAAAAAAGAGTAGCTGCAGCCAAGCACAGATGCATCTGTACTCCAAAACTTGAGCCTGCATCATGAAAGTGAATGTGCCAGCTGAGAGGGCGTTTGACTTATCCTCCTGTTTCACCTCGCGTTTCACTTTAAAGATAAACTCAAATGCATATTACAAATTACTGAAAAAACTGATAAACATTATGTTAGAGGCAAACATTTGTTTTCTTATAAACGTTTTTCTGAGCAAATATTTTTTATGCTCTAGTAAATAGAAGATGCTTGTTTGTGATGCGTACAAAAAGTTACACTCCTGTCAAACTGCAAATATCGACAATGCTAATCTACAGTAAATTAAAAATCACCATAGAACAGAATATGCACTTTATGGTAATACAAGTTCTGTCTTACTTTCCTCTCCTCCTTAAGGTGTGACAGGAGACCTGCACTGGTACCATTCCAGTAATTAATCATTACTTACAAAGGCTTCTATTGGCAAATCAGAAATGATCACACCATTTATTTATTTATTTATTTATTTATTGTTTGTTGTCATTTTTTTTTTTGAGCTGCATGGTAATTATGGGTACCAGCGGATGTTTTGGTATGTGTCAAGTACAGCTGCCAAAGTGAAAAGGCTAATGACTGAGAGTGCCGTTTTATTGTTTTTCAGATGTGCAATTTGTCAGACCATGGCAGAGCGTTCAGGGGGCTTCTGACAGCGATGGCTTTGGTGGGTCACGTTATCCTTTGCCAGTAAGTGACAGCTGAGGTGCATGCTGGGAAATGGCACAGAATACAAGTCCAGACTATCATACAACACGCCCTTCCCTGCCCTTTCCAACAGCACCACTGTACCCAAAATACCCATCCAATCCAAATTGTCTCTCTCTCTCTCACGCTCACACACACACATCAGATCAACATTATCACACACACACACACACTTTTCTGTGGCAAATGCTGCACACTCCAACATCGTCAGGGTCTTAAGCACAAAAAGGGGGCTCCATGTTTAGTCCATCTGTCACTGATAAAATGCAGTAAAAACACACTGTGACAGAAACCTTTATATAAAAACATAAAATCACCTCCAGACCTGCTGGCACCATTGATGAAGACTGACAAAAAATGCAGTAAAAAAAAAAGTGAACAAATTTTGACATCTAACTTTAACAAATATTTTTTGTGTTACAATTATAAGTGCTAATGTTTTAAATGAATTGCATTAGAATAAACGACAATATTTTTTTTCCCTTTTGCTGGAGCATAAAAAAACAGCTCATCATCCCTGTTGCTGGGTTTTGACAGCAGATTGTGGAGTTGACTTCTTACGTGTGTCTATGAGCACGGGTTTTTATGCATCGGCCAAAACAAATCCCTCAATTCAAAAACACTTCTTCTTTTAATGTTTATTTAATCTGTATTTTTCAATCCCACAGCACAGGTCATCTGACAAGACAAATGAAATGTACTTTGGATGCTCGAAAATACGCACTGCTGGGATCTCTCATCTGAAGTGACCAATTACACGTAACCAAAAAGCTTCTATTTCCGTGGCCAGAAGAAATGAACTATTCTCAGTTTGTGCATTTTTTTCTGAGCAGACGGAAATTGTGCAAATGTTGAGCATGCATGAGGAAAGGCAGCAGAGGAAAGTGAACAGACCTAGGATCATCACCCCCCCCCTCCCCCCATCTATATTCTTATCTTATCAATTATGAGCTAGCAGGCTGAGCTGATCCTGGATCAGCTTTCCTTGTCTGACACCTTCAGAAATACTGCTTTGATTTGTACAAGATGATTAGAGATCAGAATGTAAACCTAACAAGTATCTGTTGTCTCCTAGAATGCTACCTACCTACGTAGCATGCAGTGGGTCACTTAACTTAGAAACTGGGTAACTGCTCTGCTGAGTAACTTAGAAACTGGATAACTGCTCTGCTGAGTAACTTAGAAACTGGGTAACTGCTCTGCTTAGTAACTTAGAAACTGGGTAACTGCTCTGCTTAGTAACTTAGAAACTGGGTAACTGCTCTGCTGAGTAACTTAGAAACTGGGCAACTGCTCTGCTTAGTAACTTAAGAACTGGGTAACTGCTCTGCTGAGTAACTTAGAAACTGGGTAACTGCTCTGCTGAGTAACTTAGAAACTGGGTAACTGCTATGCTTAGTAACTTAGGAACTGGGTAACTGCTCTGCTTAGTAACTTAGAAACTGGGTAACTGCTCTGCTTAGTAACTTAGAAACTGGGCTTGTAAGTCGAAGGTTTCAAATCAGCCCTAACTCCTGCAGATCATAAGCCACTGTAGAACATGATTGTTTGTACAAAAAAAACCTGTGGGCTGTTTAAGCCACTCTGGATAAGCAAATTTGTGAAATGCCGAAATGCCTAACTTTCCTGATGATTGATGTGTATTTTGAGGGTCTGAAATTGCCTGGAAGCCGACAGCGGCGGCCATTTTGAACTCTTTCCCGCCTTGTTCCGATGCTCCCAGAGGGTCACTTCGGAGAGGGTAATATTTGTGTTACAGATGCCGCTCAAAAACGTGTCTTAAGGAGACAAGATGGATCCAAACGGTGCAAATGTGCATCCGGATTAATCTGCCGTGACATCACCTCTCCCCTTCCAGGAAGACAAATTCAATTGAACATGATAAATCATTCAAGAGCGTTCTTCATCATCCATCAAAATCGCACAGAGAAGCTGTTCCTGACACTTCAGCTTCCTGGATCCTTCTTCCGAATGAATGTGGAAAATGTCACATTAGGGTGCAGTAGCAGGCCAGCTGTAAACACCTTATATAAATATTACTAATATTTATTAAAGTGCTTGCCCTAAAATCTACTTTACTCATCCATGAAAAATCAACCCATAGACAGTGTGATCAGTTAGCTGATATATGATGAGTATCCATATGAATGAACATCTTACAATGATATGCTCAGTGTTCACAGAAGCCAAAATTTAGTCAAGTACTAATTATAAAGTACTAATTAATGATTTATTACATGTGATTTATTATACAGGGCCTTTATAAACTGTTACAGTGCCATGAAGGACTGGAACAGGTCTTGGATGTTTTATGGTTGTGGTTACTAGATTTATTCTGAAGCAAATTTGTTGCAAATTCAGTCAACAAAATAACATCTACACAATAAAAAAAGTGTTAACAAAGACATCTACGACTTTACATGCCTTTAATTTATGAGAGGATCATTTGTTGAATTAAGTTTTAAAAAAAGGCAGTGCTTTTGACTTTTTCAAAAGCATTACAAGATTTTTCAGGGCAGAATGAACAGGTGTTTATTCAGTTTAGAAGACAGGAGTTCTAATTTGTTTACCATGGTAACACACGTGCAGTTTGCACAGCACACCAAAGTGACAGGAAATCCGCCCAGAGCTTTACACCTTATGACTTCAGAAAACAAAAGGTGACTTTGGGAGAGCAATCAGCTGACTGTCTTCTACGCGGACATTGTAGACAGCGCACCTCATGCAAAATGTGCATTATTACAATACACCCCTCTCACCCGGGGCTAGACGTGGTCCAATAACACATCTCCATCTCACGTTGATAAGAACCCTTTGCAGTGCGGTGTAGCCTAATTGGATTTACCTTTCATAATAGAGCCATGTGCTTTTCCCGCCTCCGGGCACACTGCTACTTACATGCGGCAATAAGCAAGACCCTCAGCCGCTTTGACGAAATCTCCTAATTACAATCTGACATTTCCACACCGCTCTGCACGCCGCTTCTGATCTTTCGATAGGCTGCTTTCCTTTCAAACTACAAAACTAAAGAAGAAAAAAGTTGAGGAACTTTAAAGAGGGGGGATACATGTTTGTAAATATTTGTGAGAACAAACCTCTGGATGCTCAGGTTCAAACGAGTGACTGGTCATGGATCAGGGTTTTATAGGGAGAGTCACTAGCTCCAGGCGAAGATTACACATGTCAGAATTAATCTATTAAGTAAATGTCATTCTCATCCCATTTCCTTTGTCTAGATGTGCATGTGAAGTCTGAAAATCATAAAACAACAGTACCATCATTGCCGGGGTTTAAATAATCTGCTTTGTCCGTAAATGAGCACCTTAGATAAAATAGCCAATTCACCTGAGAGCTAAATGAAGCCTGTTTCCATTGAACTGGTCTGAACTACAGTGCCAGATGAGTTTATGTTGTGAGTGATTGTGAAATTGCGAAACAGTCAAATGCATAGGACAGGTCAATTCCGTATCGGTCGCGAAATGGACGGAATGACTTTGCGTGCGAGACAGGGGGATTGTTGGGGAGCGGGCTAAAAGGCTTGCTGTCTGGGGATTCGGAAGTGGAATGATTGAATGCGTGTTAAATAAGACGTTTTTGTCCAAAATTGCTTATCGGCGCAGATTAAAGTAAATTGCATCCGCTGAGCGGTTTGTCCCGCGGAGCCGCAGCCGCGGGGTCCCAGATCGATGGCGCTCCTGGCCGTGATGCACGCGCGGGGCCAGTGACGCAGCGCTGACGGAGATGCGCATCGGAAGAATCCTGCCTGTCGATTTCGGCAGCAGCTGAGCCCCGGGGCAGATGGTCGTCTCAGTGTCTCCGTCCGTCCACAAGTGCCTCCCCGTCTCATCAGGCCGCGCGGCCGGACCATTACCGGAGCGGTCAGAAAGAGGAGGCCTAATGGTGCATCAGGAATGCGTGGACAGGTCTATCTGGAAAAAAAACCTTCCCACCTCACCCTGCCAGTGTCAATAATGATCAGAAACAGAGACCACTTCATTCAAAAGCCAATACTGCAATTACTGCTCTGTGTTCAGTGTTGGGGGGATATAAGGGGAGGGGTAGGGGTGGGGGGTGGGGCGGTCTGTTTAAACAGTAATCTGAATGATGAACATTGTGTACACAGGAGAGGGTAACCAATCCCCGCGTTGTTATCTTTTTATCCTTAAGCCAGGATAAATAATAGAGTTTGCTGCTATGCCATCCACACCCATACATACAAGCCTTACTGAAGGAGAAGGTGTCCTGTCACACATGCATGCGGGTCTACTGACTGTTCTACTGTATCTGCAGGGAGTGGCTGGTGCTGACAACTGGTCACCCATGGGCCTGCTACTCTGTGTGTGTTACCGTGAGTCACTGCAGCAGTCAGGGGTGAAGCACCCCTCCCTAACCCACACGGGAGGGGTGGCCTCACCTGTGTCCTGCCCCGCCCATGATTACCTCAGGACAGACCAGAGGCTAGGGTTCAGCCCTGTGACTGTGAAGCCTAGCCTGTCACTACACCCGTGTGTGTGTGTGTGTGTGTTAATGAGAGATTGTGTGTGTGTATGAGAGGTTGTGTGTGTGTGTATGTGTATGAGAGATTGAGTGTGTGTGTGTGTTAATGAGAGATTGTATGTGTGTGTGTGTGTGTATGAGAGGTTGTGTCTGCGTGTATGTGTATTATAGCTTTTGTGTGTGTGTATGTGTATGAGAGATTGTGTGTGTGTGTGTGTGTGTGTGTGTGTTTGTTAATGAGAGATTGTGTGTGTGTGTTAATAAGAGATTGTATGTGTGTGTGTTTGGGTTTTGGGTTTGCTAAACCACATTTAACATTATACCCAAAAAGTGTTTTTTTTTTGTCTCAATTTCCCTTTTGCACTGACTGTACTTCTTTATTATGCATTGCTGAGTTATGAAATGCCTATTCTGGCCAGTGGTTGCACTCACTCATGACTAACTTGATATTGTCTCTGCTTTGTGCCTGAACCTCAGGTCTTTACCTCTAGACACCACTCTACATACCCAGCATGTATGGGAAATGCCTAAACACAATGTAAATGTGTGAGGGGATTTGTGTTGCATGTATCATGACTGTGTCTATATGGGGCTTGTGTTTGTGTGTGTGAGAGCAAGAGTGCTGTATGTGTGGATTGTGTATTTATGGTGTGTGTGTGTGTGTGTGTGTGTGTGTGTGTGTGTGTGTGTGTGTGTGTGTGTGTGTGTGTGTGTGTGTGTGTGTGTGTGTGTGTGTGTGTGCTGCGCTGTAACACCAGGTCAGGCTTGGGTAAAGTATGAGGCTGGCACCTCCAGAAGCACCGAAAATGGTGTCATTGGTGAGGAGGAAGTTATTTCATTAGGAGGCCGATGACGCAGACCAGCGTTTCCAAATACAGCCTGACTGTCAAGACGAATGCTCCGCGTCAAAGCCGGAACAGAAACGCCATCCTCACCCAACGCCTGTTCGGACTGATCAAATTTCACTAACGCTTAACGACGTTCTGTCACCATATCCCCTACATGCAGAATACCCACTCTTTTATACCATTAATATAAAGAAAGGTTCCAGAGATTACAACAGAAGGGAACGATCTCAGAGATAGAAACTGGGGACTCTACAGACCTCAGTCAACTCCCTGCTGTGAAGCACATAAAGAGGAGAATAAGAGCAGCCCTTATCAGCCGCAGCCATGCGCTGAGAGCAAATAACGGTCAAAAAGCTGAGCGCGGGGGACTGCCGCTGCTCAAAAACAGGCTGTCTGGGAGAAAAAGCAAGTTCCCCGGTTACACATCTGGCCCCTGCGGTGCGCTCAGACAATATTTGAACAGAACGCAATTAGCATCAGCGCGAGGGCTAGCCCGAGCTTGCCAGCCAGCTGAAGAACCGCGAGCCTGTGACGTTCCTCGCGCGCAGAGCTGGCTGTAAAGTGCCATTTGCCGGACGCAGGTGTCTCCCATTGTGTCGCGGACAGACTGTCACGTCACATAAATCAAAATCATCTGACTCTGGGACGCAAATCGCTCTGCCGTTCTGTTGCCAGCAAACATCATTTTTGCTATTTTGAGTCTATCGTGGGACTACAATTAAGTATGACTGTGTATCACGGCTCGGCAGTGACTAATGCAGAACACTTTACTGTCTTTAAATCACTATTAAAATATTACAGGTAATTTTATAAAGTTGTTGAAAATATTTTCAGTTATTGACCTATAATTGTATTATTCTCTGAACACAAGAACATTATAATATTATGTTTATATAGCCTATTTATAAACATATGTTTAATATACATTAATTCTGTCAGCAATCAGCAAATTTCCAATATTTATTAAAACAAGTTTCAAGTGCTTTTAACTTGCCTTTTTTGTTCAGTTGTACATGGTAGGGCCTTGTTTCTTCACTACTACAGTACAATCACATTCGATTTCTTTTCTGAGCTTAGCGCCAACTGGGAAATGTCACGCAGTGACAGCGACCGGTCCGGACACTGCGTTTGTGGCCCCCCGGGGGATGCAGGCCCTGTCACTTTCCCTAGACTGCAAGGCCCCTGCTCTGCCTGACAGCGACCGGCAGGAATGACGGCAGCGCCTGACATTCAGTTCCACCGCTAACCCCGGCAACCTGCTCCCCATGCAAGCACCGCGCGCCTCCTCTGCCGTGCACGTGCTCAGCGAGGGGGAAAACATTTCCGTCGGTGATTTTCGAAAATGAAACGCTGTACCGTGCTTCTGCGCCAAGGCCAAGAGTATTACCAGAGATCCATCTATTTAAAGGCCCATGTGACTCACCCTGACGTTTGTCAGTTACACATCCTGCAGTCTGAAAATGGTGTTGCACAATCATTTCAAGCATGCAAATTGGCGTGTTGGTTTAAAGTATGACTGCTTTTGCCCATAAAAATTAAATTTCTATTATTCTGCACTTGCAGTAACTTCCTCCTTGTATTATACAACTGGACATGACTATCATGTTTGTAAAGTCACTGAGCCGGTGAAGGGTTTTACTTTTCCAACTAATTCCATGGTCTCCTACACCACCTCTCTCAGGTTCCACTTTATGAGTTTCTCAGAGTTCTTGTCAGGACATAACCTGGGCAGCAGTGACCCTTCACAGGCTTGACTCTACCTTGAGAAGATCCTGATGGAGTTCAAACTGAATTTCAGTTGAACTATTCTATTAAAACTTAATATGCACACACCTAAAAACTGCCCTTGTGATACCATGCAATAATATGTATTAAATAAAATGAAAAATGAAGGACTTGTTTACCTTATTCACCGTTTCCACAATTTTACCTGATGAGGTTATTCAGACCAGATCAGTGGTTTCCACACACTGAAAATAACTGTTGTTAAAAATACAAGTGACCCAGTCTATGGGAGTTTCCCTTTTCTACAAGGCTAGATTTTCTTACAAATCAGCAAAGCAACTATTTGGAATAGCCCAGATTGAGATGGTCTGTCTGAATAGAAGTGCTGGTGCATTATGTTTGTAATAAATGAACAGTCGGTTGTTAGCCAGTGAATATGTTCTCCATACTGCCATTTGCCTCCACCATATCTCTAAAGCCTGGAGACAAACGCTCCACATCCTGACTGCTTCTGGCCAGTGGAAATTTCTCCCTCTTGTGGTCAAAGATGGTAGCACATACATCTTCTGTGTCCTAGGTACAATTTGCATGCAGACCCTTTGAACTCCCCTGCCTGAAGTGCTTCATTTTGTTTAGATTGCAAAAGGCACTGTGTTGTTCAATTTCAATGGTAATTGTAAAAATCTATAAAATCTGTGTTAAATAAAAAGAGTGCCTCGATGTTGTTCATATATGTGTGCATAGTATTTCTCCATACAGTGCTTCATAAATACCCCTGTGCACCAGTCTTAAGGGAGAGCTTGCCCAATGATTAAGGAACTGAGAAATGGTAGTTTGATTTTAGACGCTCTTCAGTCTTTCACAGAGCATCTGAAAAACATGCGCTGACCTTCTTGCATAAACTGCCTGCAGGCTTATTGGTTCCCTCACATCAACGTGTGTGGATTTCCACAGGCCAGAAAAGCTTGCCTTTGTCTGTGTTCATGAAGGAATAACCACCAGACAAATGTTCAGCTCTGAATAGCCTTGATGAACTGGAGCCCCTCCTACAAGAGATCAGGATTGGTCAGAAGCAGTGAGTGGCAGTTGGGCCATTAGCAAAGAGCATCCCCAAAGCCGGGCAGAGTTAAGTCACAATGGAGACAGTATGACACTAGAGACGAAACTCCCAGTCATCTCAGAACTCAAACTCCCAGAATGCACATACTGAGTCCACTTAGGATGTGAGGCTGGAATCAGTCTGCATATTGAGTGATGGGGGAGACTGATGCCTGTTCAGACTTTGAGTTCTGATGTGAAGGATGTCCACCTATCAATCTGCAGAAAAACCCATTATACCCATCTACTATGCAGGTTCCACTTTTGGTGTGTGTGTGTGTGTGTGTGTGTGTGTGTGAGTGAGTGTGAGTGTGTGTGTGTGAGTGAGTGTGAGCGTGTGTGTGTGTGTGTGTATGTGTGTGTCACTGTATTTGTGAAAGTGGTGGCATCACAGATTATAACCCATCTCTGGTTTCACTCAGAGGATCAAGGGGATCTTAAATCTGGATTAGAATTGACTGTATTTGATTGTTTAGTTCTCCTCCAATCAGGATTAAAAGGTCAAGACCGTCTGTGCTTTGTTGTGTGCGTTATTGGGTTACATATTTCTGTGTGCGTGTTTGCTTGTTTGAGAGTGTATTTGATTGGGTTGTGTAAGATTATGCCTAGCCATTTATGCATTGTTTATGTTTGTTTATCTGCACGTACAGAGTTTGTTCAAGTACATGCAAGTATAGTCAAACTGGTGTACACCAAACTCAATATTTCAAGTAAAAGAGAACACAAGAAGCTGGAGGGGCCTTTCGGTTTTCTTCCATTGCCTCACAAAATGCACAAATAATACTCACGCGAGGGGACACCTGAAATGTCTTTTGGGTCGAAGCTGTTTACACACTGGGTCTCAAGACACAGAAAAAGCTTTGTCCCTATTTCAATCACAAGGGGGCGCGCGTAAGCCAGTTTTGGGATTCTTTATCCTCTTTTTACGATTGCTTTTAATTTTCCAAAGCCATTACAAGATGCAAGAACAATTTTATTTCATTCAGGGTTGCCTAACTGGTTCAAGTTACTCAAACTTTTTTGTGCGCGGCAAAATGCTCAAGATGAAAAAATCTGAAACTGTGCAATGAGTGTTTTCACTTTAATATGTGTCCCCAGTAATTCTGTATATTTTTATAATGACACATGATACTAAATTATTGTCCCTGGAACTCCCCAATATATTTTTATGACTTGGCTTCATGTCATAAAAATTCTGAATGACTTCATGTTTCTAGTACATGTTATTGAGGAGAATACAGTAAGACCACAATATATTCGTGTTGAACGCTGACTTCTGCCTCCAGCAGACCAAACATTTCTTATTAATTAGATAACATTTACGGGGGCCAAAGTAATGCAATTAAAACGTATCCTCTACCTGTGCCATTTATCATACATATTGTAGTAGTCCTAGTAGAAAGCAACGCCCCACTACAAACTATTATGCTTTGTTTGCATACTGTCTTAATAGAGTTGTTTCATCATAAATTCATGTGAGCAAGCAACGTTTCAAGGAGTCGTTGCCTCTTCTCCATTGGTTGTAGCTAACTGAACGCCAACCTTCCCCGCTATCGTAGGAAGGGCACTTCGCTGTAGTTCGTTTCAATGCTGTGTGGCTCAAACGCGCGATGCCGCTCTCCTGCGCCTGCTCTGTCAGTGCGAAGGCATCCCGACAGCTGCGGCTCGTAGCGTGTCTAGCTCTGGTGCCAGTAGAGCCGACTGTCTCCGTTTGACTGAGGCTTCCTATTGTCATCGCGGGACGCGGCGCAGTTTTCTGGGTGACAGCTCCCCTTGATCCAACTCTCAGTGAGCGAAGAAAGAATGAAAACAGGAGACCCCTTTACTGGTCGGACAGCGCAGAAAAGGCACCTTAACAAAAGGTAATCGCCTGCTTTATACCCTGGTTGGCTTCTTGGTTTCACATAGCGGTTTTTTATTCAGCCTCCGCTGTGTCACACTACCTCGTGGACCGTGCTTGTATGGTTT
Organism: Albula glossodonta; assembly: GCA_019788955.1. Taxonomy (NCBI): domain Eukaryota; kingdom Metazoa; phylum Chordata; class Actinopteri; order Albuliformes; family Albulidae; genus Albula; species Albula glossodonta. Next base: position 95,959 of record JAFBMS010000386.1, on the reverse strand, counting down.
CTTTGTCAAAAGTACAGTAATAGCTAGCATGGGGTTTGTTGCGAACGCTTGATTAATAAGCGACCCTCGACGGACAGATAGATGGCTACCTAGCTACAGTTTCCCTCCACTAACTGCTTGCACAGGACTTTAGATAGCTAGCAAGCTAGCATAACGCTGGGCTATAACGTTACCTTCTTGCTCGGTAGTTAGCTGTAGTTTCCAATACAGACAAAAAAAGATGTTGCGCTTGTCGGACAGATGTGGATGCCATTTTTAACCAGAAAACAAAAGCAAAAGAAACCCATGAAATTAGTATTGTCAAACAGCGCATTTTTCAGTTAGATTACCCAGTCTGAAACAATTCGTTTAAAAAAACCGTTATGTAGCAGGAGTTAGCTTGCTATCTTATATTTTGACGCGTAGCCATGTGTCGTCTAGTTATTTTGAGTCCTGGAAGCAGACGGGAGTATAGCCTACCCCTGACCTACTGCTCGCTTCTACACATTATCACGAAGCAAGTTAGGAGCAAATACTTTTGTGTCAGAACAAGAGAAAGCTGTGGAATCAAAAACGGCTTTTGCTGACTGTGGGAGTGTGAAAGTGTTCTGCCAAACTTACTGCATTCTGAACGTTCAAATCTACGCAGTTTCTTGAAAAAAGTAGGCCACTGTGAAGTATTGCGGCATTAAAAAGAAAGGCAGCTTGTACTAAAGCTATTTTTGTAAAGTTTTCATTCCCGTCTGTTAAAAGTTTAATTAAGCATCTCATGTAGTTAATTATTATCGACAATCCTAAATTGGCAGCCACCTATTCGAATTAAATATTGTTGATGTATAGGTCAAGTGTGGGTTTAAGGTAATAAAATGTTTAATGTTTCAAAGAGGCGTAAAGAAAGTGTGCGCAACAGGACACACAACTGTGACTAATAGATTCAATTAAGCCATTAGTTACAGTCGTGTAGCCTTAATTGCACGCTCGACAAGTAGCCAATGGAAACCTGTTAAGTAAGATTCTTTTAGTTTGTAATGATGGATGGTTTATTCTCTTGATGCCTCAGTGTCATATTCGTATTACAAAGTATTAATATTCCAAATTTATTTAGTACTTTTGATCCTTAATCAGTTGTCCGGTAACTAATGCTTTCTTATACCCGAATCATACGGGTTTCCTGGCAGATGATTCATTTTGAAGCAGATTGAATTTTGTATTGATTAACTGAGAGTCCTACAACTGAAAGTCCGTTACAGTGAAAGCGCACACACCTGGTCCTTAAAGGGTGACCGTTTGAGGAAAATGAAGAGCCCAAAGACGGAGCAAATCAGAAGCTGAGGATGAGCCAAATGTGCATTGGGTTAAAATATTTTGGAACTCAAACACGTGCCTTCAAAATCCATAATTAATCAAGCGTTTTGCCGGAATGGAAACCAGCATACACATGTGAAGTAAAAAATATGATGAAAGAGACCAAAGTTCTGACATCCAACCAAGGAGTTTCTGTAATATTGTTCTTGCATTGAGTCTTGAATGGATTTTCCCTCACTAAATTACTTACAGATATTAAAGCAAAAAGAAAAAAGTACACAGAAAAGCAACATGACTAGTCTCTTAAACAGCAGATTTATGAGTCACCCTAAAGCAGTTTATCTGCTCAGTAAGTGTAGGCACAGGGGAATTTGAATTAAGTATTTAAAATCATGGGAGTGACTAAGCTGGTAAAAACTACATTTCACCTTGGGAAGTTTTAGCTTATAACAGAAATGTTGTCTTTCCTGAGTACAGTATTCTACTAGGATTTGTTGTGGAGTTGGGTTGGCACCTTTTCTCTTATGGTTGATGTGCACTTGAAACGTGAAGTTAAAATGTGACGTGTGTGTTTGTTGTGGTTATAAGTTGCTGAGCAGAGGAAGTTGCTGTGTGTTCTAAGGCCTGTACCAGGAAGAAAGGATTAGCATTCATGAACATGTTGTCGAAAGCATCCTCCTCTTAATAATTGTACATTGATTGTTGTGTTAATAGCTCTCGTTGAGTTTAGGAGTTAAACGAAAAGGGAAAGCTGATTGTATAATGGTGTTTAGGGAGTTTTCAGTGTCACATGATCTCAGAACATCCTCTCCATTCCTTGTGAAACTATTATTGAAGTCTTGCTTTGTGCAGATAAATTAGCATTTTTAAAAAAGCTTCTTTTTTTTCTGCCCATCTGTATATATACACAAACGGCAAAATGAGGGAAGAGAGGAGCTGAAAGTATGCCACAACTGGATCTTTGCAAACGCGAGTAGACATTCCGTCTGATTTCAGTCGCGCACATCTTTTAGTATGCAAATATAAACCGTAAGCGCATAACAACGCTAAAGGAAACCGGCTGTCCATAAAGAATCCTGCACAGAAAGCGGCGCTAAGTGCATGGAGGTGCTGGTTAGAGTAAGTGCATGAGCGAATGGTGCGCGGTTTTCACTGCTCGTTGCTAAGGGTATGACAGACACGCGATTCTAAGTAAACATCCGAGTGACATCATCACCATAATGTGTATATATATATATTTCCACTGAAATGGTTTAATTTCGTTAAGTGTGCATGCCAGACAGAAAGATTTAGACTCAGGGCAATGAATCGGAGCCCATACTCGGCAAGAATATAAAACTGCGAGGACACTGAATCCAGGATCAGTTTTCTTTTATCCATAACTTACCCTTATCCATTATGAGCACGAAGGCAGAACTGATCCCAGATCAGTGCTTGTGCTCTGAGTTGTATCATGAATACTGGCCCTGAGTTCTCCTCTTGCCTAAGAGTTTCATATTATGTAATTAGTTTGTTCAAGTTTTCTTTTTGTGTATTTTCCTCATGTCAGGATTTAAGAGACTGTAAGTGGGTTGTCCGTTGTGGTTGTCATTGACCAGGCTGTTTTGTTTCTTTTTTTTTTTTGTAGCTCCTTTTGATTTTTTTTTTTTTTTTTTGCCGTTGGGAAATTTCTGTCATCTCCCAGTGTAAGCACTGCGTTTTGTGAGGTTGTGCTTTGTCAGTTATGCCGTGGTGCCAAAGTGTCTCTCTCGGCTGCTTCGTCACGATACCCCGCCTCCTGGAGAACTTAATTTTTAATTAATCCCACATAAAAGTTTTATATTCTGTGGCATAAAGAGCTGTGGGTGCCTTGAGGTTCCTGGTATCACTGGCTTTGAGTCATGTGACGAACACTTTGGTGTGTGGAAGCAGAGAAATTTAAAAATAAAAAAACCACATAGTGACTTTCTGTGTCCTATGTTCCCCTCAAGTGACCCGGGTAGAGTGAGTGAGGTTTTGAGAAAGAAGCGAGATCCATGTCGATACAGTGTGAAACATAAGTTTGGGTTATCATTGGTTTAACCGATACAGGGTGAATTGGAGAGTTCTATATTGTAAAAAGGGAATGTCACATCAAATAGACTTCATAAGTATGATGTAGAAGTCTAATCCGATTGGCCTGACTGTTCTGCTGAGGCTGTGCTGTTCATTTTGAGTGTCTTGATGAGTGGAGCTGAAACGATGTACTTTTTTTTGTACCCCTCTGTTTGTGCTTAGCATTGTGGCTAATGCGGGACACCCTAACCCACTAAAGGTGATCTAAATGAGCACTGGCACAGACATATTCACATGTAGATGGTAGTAAATATATAGGTGTCAGAAATCCTAGACAAACTTTTTAATGGCTGCCCCGGGCTGGACTCTCCATTCTCATGAGAGCCGGAGATGAGGGGAAGGGTGGGGGGGGGGGGGGGGGGTCAGAGAGGTAATATGTGTCAGTTCTGTGGCCCCTTGCGTCTGAAGGGCTACCGTTTCAGTATCACGTTCAGCCTTTCTACACAATGGCTGTCTATAGACAAGGAAGCAGTACAAACATAGGTGGCATCAGGACAGGAAACGGCAGCAGTTACTACTTCCTGTCCCATTAGACAGAAATGGTGCGGGCGAAAATATGCTCTTGAACAGTCTTCATGCGTGCACATGTATGTGTGTGTGTGTGTGTGTGTGTGTGTGTTCCTCTACTATATTATTGTGACATTTAATTTGGTGTACTCATCCTCTTCTCCTATTGTGTTGTATGCTGTGAGTCACACACCCATGTTCATGGAACAGCAGAGTCAGACACTCTGTGAGTGGGACCGTGGGGTTCACACACCCCCTCCCCCCCACAATCCCACCACCCTTCTCTGTATTGTAGGCAGTAGTGTGTGTGTGTGTGTGTTTGTGTGTGTGTGAGAGAGAGAGGAGTTTTTGTCGGATTAAATGAGCGAGCACAGGACGGCCACTGCACCCCCCCGTTCTGGAGGATGCAGAAGAATTTGATTAATCTGCCGATATGAACCCCCCCCCCCAAACACAGATGTTCTCTCTTAATGGGCCACAGACAGCTTTGTGCGCCACACAGAGCCCTTACGCAATGCTGTATGTAACCTCATAAGGTGGAGGTTGCAGGTTTGATTCCCAGGTGTGGCGCTGCTGTTTTTCCCTGTAGCAAGGTACTTAATCTGAATATCTGCATTAAATATTGAGCTCTACAAATAGATACTGTTTAATCTTACAGGTGTTAGAGTTGTGTCAAACAGCGCTGTGTCCTCATCTCTCTGCTGGCACCCTGACGAGGTTCTTGCCTTTTCTCTGTTCTGGTTTCTCAGTCTGTCTTTCCCTCCCTCCATCTCTCTTGCTTCATACTTTTTCCTGAGGGGACAGCAGGGTTGGGCTTTGTGTCTGGGTCACGCCGGCGCTGATTGGGTCCTGTGGACCGTCTCCGGGCTGTGTCGGCCAAGTGGAGTCCATGTGCTCTCTCTCCCTCTCCCTCCCTCGCTCTCGCTGCGAGCTAAGATGTCCAGTGTAGACCCCTCAGGCTGGCGCAAGGGGCACAGATATTACACAACATGTCATGTCCGCCCCTGCCTTTGCCTGCTGCGATGAAAAGGCGCCCATGTCGCTGTCCAGTGACATAAGGCGGCCATGTTGCCATGTTGCAGACTGTCCAGACACCCTTCGGCCCAAACGTTTAGCCATCAGACGACAGAGACGAGACCACAGCCTGATCTTATCCCATGAGCCTGCCGCTGATTTCTGGTTCATTCTCTTGGCTTTACACTTTCTGTTTTTTGTTTTTTTGCTTTTTTGCTGTTGTAGATTTTTTTTCTGAGGCTTCATTTGCAGGCTGACGTTGATGAGGAAGTGACACTTTGCACAGGTGCTGTTATGCCTTAGGAGGCCGGCAAGTTGCACCCGCACTATTTTGGGTTGCATCTTCTTCCTCTAGATGAGCCGCACCTTCTCACCTCTCCGGAAGAGCACGTGACTTAAAGTAAAACAAAACGTGAGTTAGCTTGTGCATTCCCCACGTCTGAGACCCCTTTCCTAGTACTGCGTGCGCTGTCGTACTTCCATGTCCCATGGCTGTGTTCATAGCAGGAGCGGCTTAGCGTGTTCCTGCGTTCACCTGTGGATGTGTTATCCATATGATCTCCATCATATATTCCCATATTGGCTCAGTTGCGTGTTCCCGTGTTCTTCCAGGGCCGTGTCATTAGCGTGTAGCGCCCCAGGGCGTATCATTAGAAGGAGCTGCGGTGTGTGTGACCATGTTTTCCCCAGGTCCCCGCATTCACCTAGGGCCGTGTTCTTTGCATGATTTCCATTGCGTGTTCACGCGTTCACTCTGTTGCGTGCTGCTGTCTTCTCTCAGGGTTGTGTTGTTACCATGCGCTGTGTTACATGTTGTGCCTAACCCCCTACTCCCAACCTATGTGTTCCCTCAGGTCTATGCTACATGCTATGCTAGCTTGTCTCTGTGTTTCCTGTGCTCCCCCATCACTGTGTTATTAGCTGTGGCTTCCCGTCTTTTGTTTTGTCTGCTGAGAGGGTCAGCAGCCGTTTGCGCTAACTTTAAGAGTTCACAACGGCGGTGGGCCGTGGGGCTATTTTCAGCATGTTGAGGAATGGAGGCTGCACACCACATCCTGCCTCCCCGCAGCTGGTGCTGCTTCCTCCCCTGCAGCCACCTGCCTGGGAGGCTGGAGGACCAGAGCGCCAGGGCAGGAGTACGCACCCCGATATTCACCTCTGCTCCAGGTGAGAAAGGGAGGCTGGGAGCAGCTGGTGTAGGGCCTTCACGGACTGCAGCGCTGGCTGTAGCGTTAGCTTAAATAAGGAGCCTGCCATGCCATCACTGCACAGGCTCGGGGAAAAAAGAAATGCATGCCATAGTTTGACGAACGACAAACTGGAACACTTAAACACTCTCGGTTAGCGCCTTTTTTCCCATCAGAGCTTTGTGTGAATTGTCGGTTTTCTTGTAGCTGCAAAAATTGTCAGGTATCTGCAGGAATTTTTTGTTTTTTGGTACCGAAGAGCTGAAGTTTTTTAAAATATATTTCATGTAGGTCTCATAAGTCTGAAGGGACCTTCAGGACTACAGACTGTGACTATAGTTTAGCCATTTAGATATGAGCATCAACTGAGGTCTGTAGCTTAGCCATGGCTAACATGAACACAAGCTAGTACCTGTAGCTTAGCCATTATATGACCACCCTCTATAGTTTAGCCACAGCTAATATGAGCTTGTGCTGAGAATCACAGATACCAGCACTGCTAACCAACCCCCTACTGATAATGAGTGTATGTCAAGCTGAGATATGTTTGGAAATAAAAAGAACTTTTGCTTTAGTATGAATGAGTTCAGTGTTACCGAATGACTGAAAATTTCCCCAAAATCTCTCAGATCTTCCCAAATTCTGTGTTTCCGAAAACGTATGAGAGCTGCATTATGCAGGGCCCAGCGGTTTAGGCCCGTTGGTGAATCCGATGCCGGTTGCTGTGGAAACGCAGTTGACATTTGTTCCCGAGACCTCTGAGGAATCTGTGGCTCGTAGCCCCGCCCATGTTCCACAGAGCCTCTGGGCGCCTGGTGACTGCATGATGTCATGCACGATGTCATCATTGAGGGAGAGGGTGGGAGTGGGACTGATTCACTCTGAACTGTGGGGCCACTGAGCGCGCTCACATGTGCAGCGTCAAAGCAGGAAAAGCACTACATATACAAACACCGACACACACACAAGCACGCATGCACATATGCACTTACACAGGCACGCACACACAGACACACAAACATACACGCACGCACTAATACACTTACAGTTAACACACACACATACACAGATGCACCCAGCTATTAAAGACCCATTAACTTGTTTTAAGCTTTAAGCTTTCAAATAGCTTAAAACAGCTAGTTGAAAGCTTAAAGCAGCTGAAATGTAAACATGTGGACACTGTGTGTTCTGTCCCACATCTGCTCTAGCCTGAGCACCACGAAGAGAAAGCAGATGGAAAAGAAAGGAAAACATGAACGCTAGTTTTTCTTCCACAAGCTTCACCTCAGTAATTTTTTCATAACATCATTTTAGACCTGCTGTGGGGTCTTTACAAACTGGAGCAGGCTGTCTGAAGAATTACAGCCAACTTCAGGCGTTCCGGTTCTGACATTTTGCCCCCATGTTCAGCAAAGAGTTGATCGCTCCCATTCAACTTTACCATGACTTATAAAAAAGGAGGAATATACTGTCTATGTGAGGAGTTTGAACAGGCCAATCACATTTTATCTTCAGCTTGTTACCGGTCACATGACCCAGCGGGAGCTCTAACTGGAGCCAACAGCGTGCTCACATGAGTCCACTCAGTTAAGACTCACCACATTTTGGTCATTCATTCATGAATTTATTCTAAAGGTACACAGTCCTATTTCATTCTGATGGGCAGTGGAGAGCCTTGGTGATTTTTGTTTTTGGTAGTTTTTTGGTGATGAGCTTCAGAAGGGAGCAGGGATCTCTCAGTGTGGTGGTAACGGCAGGAGCTCCACCATGCCTGTGTATCAGAGTGATGTAGAGACAGCTACTGCAGACGGCAGCAGTGGAGGTGAATCAGAAGGCCTTTGAGGTTTCAGACAGAGGCTGCCCCTGCACTCTCGCCTAGCTACCCTTCTCCAGTCGGTCCACTGAGCAGAGTTAACCTGGGCCTCTGTTGGTAGCTGGTTTGACTACTGTGAGCAGTGGATTTGATTACTTTGAGCATGGGGTATGGTTGCTTTGTGTGGCAGGTTTGATTACCATGTGTTGTGGGTTTGATTACTGAGGCCATGGGCACAGGGTTTGATTGCCATGGGCACAGGGTTTGATTTATGTTTGTAGCAGGGTTTGATTACCATGGGAACAGGGTTTGTTTGCTGTGTATAGTGGGTTTGATTACCATGGTTACAGGGTTTGATTGCTGTTTGTAGCAGGGTTTGATTACCGTGGGTACAGGGTTTGATTGCTGTTTGTAGCAGGGTTTGATTACCATGGTTACAGGGTTTGATTGCTGTTTGTAGCAGGGTTTGATTACCATGGTTACAGGGTTTGTTTGCTTTGTATAGTGGGTTTGATTACCATGGTTACAGGGTTTGTTTGCTGTGTATAGTGGGTTTGATTACCATGGGTATCGGGTTTGATTGCTGTGTGTAGCGGGATTGATTACCATGTATAGCAGTTTTGATTGCTCTGTTGTGGGTTTGATTACCATGGGCACAAGGGTTGATTACTGTTGGCACTGGTAGGGATAGCCATGGATCGTTGGTCTGTTTATCACAGGAATTTTGCTTACAGAGGGCAGTGGATTTGATTACTGCGGCTATCGGGATTGATTACTGTGTATAGCATGTTTGATTACCGCGGATCGCTCCCGCGTGGCTAACGGGCTTCACGGTCACACGCGCGGTTTTAAACTGCGAGCAGTAACTGGAGATGTCGGGCAGATCCAGCCAAGGGCCCGACGCCAGTGGAAAGCGCGGGCAGTGCCAGCGGGACCGGGTGAGCTCAGGACTCTGCGTTCTGTGCCCTCTGTGGCATCATGAGAAGGGGGGGGGGGGGGGTGGCAGTTAGGGTTCTGGGAGAAGTTTGAGCGGCCTTTGTTGCTAATGACAACAGATGCTCAATGTAAGCTAGCACCTTCAACTGAATAATAAACCACAGGGCCAGGACCACACACTCCGTTCATGGTGGCTGAACGTGCATATGTGTGCGCAGAAGGAGAGGCTATAACTGACCCCGAGCCTTTTGAAACGCTTGTGAAACAGCGGTCACAGACGCCAAAGTAACAGCGATCCAAAATTCAAAACAAACAAGAAAGGGAGGATCCCGTATGTGTGAAACGGTGTGCAGCTCCTTCCTCTCTTTCGTTACACTCGCGTGAAAAACATGTTTCCTCCCAACCCCACCTCCACCTCCTCCCCCCCAACCCCCCCAGGAAAGAGCACTATGAGAGAATTGCGCCACCCACAGAACAGGGTGGTTTTGCACCTTTTTTTTAAATGAACTTTGCTTCATCACTTCCTGTGAAAGAGCGGCCGCTCCTCACCTCCGATGCGAAAAGCACCGACTCAAGCGACGTGGTATGCTAAGAAAGTTATGTAACATTAAAGTCCATATCATAAAAAACGCATCATAAAAAAACCTTGTATCTCCATTTTACCTCTTTAAAGTTTGATAAGTGAATACACAGCTGGCAACATCAATAGTATATTGTCAGCGTCTCAGGGCTTTGTGAGATGTTAAGTTTACGCATCGCCTGAGGTTTGTCTAATGAGTTTATCATTTCATGGAAAGGTATCTTTTTGGAGATGGATTTCTTTTTATGATACCTAACACATAGTGTATTATTGATAATATCTACAAGTGTGAAATTTACTCATCACTCTTCTGCTGGCCAAATGTGCATTTTTAAAGCAGTCACAAATAATACACCTTATAATAACAGATCAGCAGTCTGCATAAAACCCTGTAATTTCCTGAGTATGATTTGGATTTTGGACGTTACATTGTCTGGAATTACCGGGCTGTTATCGTAGTTATTAAGTTAACACATATTAAGCCTGAATGATTTCTTATCTTGGGGGTTTGTGATTAAGTGTGGCTGATCTCATGACTTCCTTTATAGCATTCGCTCCTTCTCAGGACTCTTTTTCTGGGGACACTGAATTATTTTATGCCGCTCATTTTACTCCCAGTTTAGAATTCCTCGTCATAATTCACACGCTGTGGTGAACACTCTAAACTCGTGTCAATCTGGAAGAGCATGTGCACGCTCTCCTCGATATGTCAGGGTTCCGTTTAGCTTGCACACATGGACAGCTGGACAAAGGTTCATATGCAGGCAGACTGTGGGTGCCCAATCAACCAGAGGGGGGCGCTGGTGAGTGATGAGACTGGAGCATCCCCACCTACTGAATCCCTCCCTGGTTGAGGGTATTTTGCATTGCCCCCTGAGGCCCATCCACACACTGGAGCAGTGCCTTAGCAGGATGCAGACCGTGGGGCCCATCCACACACTGGAGCAGTGCCTTAACAGGATGCAGACCGTGGGGCCCATCCACACACTGTAACAGTGCCTTAACAGGATGCAGACCGTGGGGCCCATCCAAACACTGGAACAGTGCTTTAACAGGATGCAGACTGTGGGGCCCATCCACACACTGGAACAGGGCCTTAACAGGATGCAGACCGTGGGGCCCATCCACACACTGGAGCAGGGCCTTAACAGGATGCAGACCGTGGGGCCCATCCACACACTGGAGCAGGGCCTTAACAGGATGCAGACCATAGGGCCCCTCCACACACTTGAACAGGGCCTTGATATAATGCAGACCAGTGGGCCCATCCACACACTGGAACAGTGCCTTAACAGGATGCAGACTGTGGGGCCCATCCACACACTGGAACAGTGCCTTAACAGGATGCAGACCATAGGGCCCCTCCACACACTGGAACAGTGCCTTAACAGGATGCAGACCATAGGGCCCCTCCACACACTGGAACAGTGCCTTAACAGGATGCAGACTGTGGGGCCCATCCAAACACTGGAACAGTGCCTTAGCAGGATGCAGACCATAGGGCCCCTCCACACACTTGAACAGGGCCTTGATATAATGCAGACCAGTGGGCCCATCCACACACTGGAACAGTGCCTTAACAGGATGCAGACTGTGGGGCCCATCCACACACTGGAACAGTGCCTTAACAGGATGCAGACTGTGGGGCCCATCCACACACTGGAACAGTGCCTTAACAGGATGCAGACTGTGGGGCCCATCCACACACTGGAACAGTGCCTTAACAGGATGCAGACTGTGGGGCCCATCAACACACTGGAGCAGGGCCTTAACAGGATGCAGACTGTGGAGCCCATCCACACACTGGAGCAGGGCCTTAACAGGATGCAGACTGTGGAGCCCATCCACACACTGGAACAGTGCCTTAGCAGGATGCAGACCGTGGGGCCCATCCACACACTGGAACAGTGCCTTAGCAGGATGCAGACCGTGGGGCCCATCCACACACTGGAATAGTGCCTTAACAGGATGCAGACTGTGGGGCCCCTCCACACACTGGAGCAGTGCTTTAACAGGATGCAGACTGTGGGGCCCATCCACACACTGGAACAGGGCCTTAACAGGATGCAGACTGTGGGGCCCATCCACACACTGGAACAGTGCCTTAACAGGATGCAGACCATAGGGCCCATCCACACACTGGAACAGGGCCTTGATATAATGCAGACCAGTGGGCCCATCAACACACCAGACAGTGTAACAGGATATCCCATTTGGCAGCCATGTGACTGACAATCATACAGAAACTTGTGATATTATTCTTCTTGGTGTGAAATTAAAAGGTGTTTTTTTGTCCATTTGAATGTGATTCCTGGCAGTTTGCCCACAGGTTGTGGTGTGTGAAATGTTGCCTTAATTGAACACACAGCCTTCCCGTCTTCATTTTTTAAATTTTATTCTTTTTTTTGGTCTGGTTTTTTTTGCAGTTTTTATAATTGATGGAGATAAATTCATAGTGTAAGGAAAAGGTCTCGCACACTTGGAAATCCCCTTTATCGGAGAATATCTTGCCCAGTGTTTTTAGCAGGGGATATCCGCACATGAATCACTGGGAAAAATCCAGCCTAAGGGGTTTCTTTTAAAACACACTGGTGCCTGTGGATATATCCTCTTGCAGTGTTTTGAAAGGTGTTTCTGAACAGGGGAAGACGCTGTGAAACATGGAACAAAGGGAGGAGGACAGCTGACAAGTGCTGACCACAATTATGTTTACCTGCTGTCACTGTGGCTCTGCGATGTAAACTTGACATTCTGTAACCAAAACCAGGTGTTTCACCACTCCACCCTGATCTAGCCTTGTGCTTCATTTTCTGTTTTTCTGGTCACAGACAGGCACACAACCAGACAGAGAGCGCTCTCAGTATGTCTGCTTCACAACCTGGTAGCAAAAGCTTAAGAGCTCAAATGCATTATGGGTATTCCAGGCCCCACCACCAGGACTACCCCCCCCCCCCTCAGTTGGACAAGAAAACCCCGGCCACACCCATTCCCCCAGATCCACGCACTGTTTGAAATCACAGTTTGGCTCAGCGCGGCTGGTAGCATGCAGCCAATCATTAAGCAGCCTCCTCTCTCTGATTCAACAGCCGGATAAGGGAAATTTCCTGGCCCACACATCCTGCAGTATGTCTGGTGCCTACAGATTTCTGAGGGGGACTTTGGTCGGCTGAAGGAGGTTAGCATGTCACACACTTACCCCATCATGGATTTGAAATGTCTAGTAGTTACTGACCATTGGTTTAGCGGTGAAGCACATCCCTAGTGTTGGGCAGTGTTGTACCACATGGGAGTGAGACTCTAGTCAGGCTCGTAGTTACGTAATACATGAATGAAAATAGGCCTTGAGTGATTGTTGACGCAGTGCACGGCAGATCCATCACTTTGCTCTGCTGTTCGTGTTTGTGGCATAAAAATGTGTGTGGGTTTGTGTTTGTGTGGGTCGCCCTGCAGTGCTGAATTATTGAAGGTGTTTATGGCAGGGCCAAAGTATTTTGTGTTGCTGAAATGAGTGAAGCAGAGCCATGGGGCTGTAGTTTGACTCAAATGGGAAGGCGTCATTGAAGTGCTGATCGAAATGTGGCAGGGTGCTGAAGCAGAGAACAGTGGAATGAAAGGGTCTCGTAAAATGGCCTGGGAGAAACTCAAGGTTAGGGTCGCTAGTTAATATCCAGGCCAACCAGAGAGGCGTCCTCTCAAAGCTGTAGTTGATCTTGGCAGACATGTTGTAACCCTGAAGGTTCTCCTGTCTGTGGGAAATGGTGGCCTTGCCCTTGACTTTGGCCTTGACAAAGTTTATGTCTGCTTTGAGTTCCACACAATACAATGGGCATGTTTCCACAGACCATGCCAGTTTGGGAATGTGTTTATACCTCGCCCTCGACATCGAGCGTAATGATGCCATACTGCTCTTGAGTTTGACATCTGACCTCCAGACTTGTCCTTTTGTTGCAGTATCTACTGCTCCCTCTGCAGCTCTTCCGTTAGCGTGAAAGAGAAGCAGCTGGACCTCAACACTTAAACGAGCCGCCTCTTTCTCTTATTCGCATGTTCAAAATGCTCTCCTCTTGGGTTTCACGGTTGGTTCGATTAGTTAATTTGGTTCGTTTGGGCCCTGGCGACTTTGACTACATTGGCTGCGCGGTCCTCGAGCTCGGCAACTGCGCAGATTGCCTGGAGGATTGCAAGGTGATGCAGCAGAAGTGAGATTTCCTGAAATCAGGTCAGTGATTGACTGCTGAGTATTGTTCCATTCCTTTTCCGAAGGCCCACAAAGTCGTTTGGCCCTGCCAGACTGCGCTGACTGCGCAGACAGGGCAGAGCTGTCCCATGATTATGAGAGGGACTTGCGCATACATAATAGGGGAAAACCCTGTTTGATAATCACTCCCTCCCTGTAAAAATGTCATGAGACATTTGACCCTTCAATTTGGTAGGTGGTGCAAGACATGTGGGACGCAGTCTTTCTCTCTGATCTCTTCCTTCTAGGGAAAAGAAGAAAGGAAATTAAGAGGAAGATACCAGTAAAACAAATGAAATAGGAGCGGGCAGGGTTGAGGGGGTGGGAGGTTTAAGAGGCCGTTCCAAGTAAAGAGAGAGCAAGAGACGGAGAGCGACAAAACGAGAAACGGTGTGTGAGAGAGAGAATGTGGAACTGCAGTGAGATAATGTCGCTGTAATAACTAATAATAGAGAGCTGAGTTTGTAGGCCGAGGCAGAGGGGATTTTGGCTCCATTTATGGGGCAGTGGTTAGGGATTCTCAGGACCTGCAGAAGCTCGCACAAGGGGTACGGAAAATATAACGACCCATAATCCCTCTAGATTTTGGGGGCATGTATTTGCAGCGCTCCGGCCCCGGAGCGGAGAGGATAATGGGAGATCTGTGGTGGCCGAAGCGGCGTCCCCCCTGGGGGCTGAGCTATTTTTGGACCCATCGCTGTTCCCACAGGTCTGCCATTTTTACCCCCTTCTATTTATGACACGTAAACAAGGGACGCGAAACGCAGCGGACAACGAGGCGAGGTACGAAAATGGCGCCAATGCTTCCTGCTGTAAACGGGGTCCCTGTATCTGTCTGCTGTCGCTGTGCGCGGTTAAACAGTGACAGAAGTGAACCTGCAAACCCTGTTCGTCCCGAGGCAAAGCGAGGGTCTGTATTCTGCCCACCAGCACCACATGTGCAGTATTCTGTGTGTATGAAGCTTCAGTTAAAGGCTTATGTAATGCCGTTGTAGCATATGTCATGCATGTGTGTGGTGCATTTGTGCGCATGCGTGTGTGTGCATGTGCATATGTGCATGTATGTGTGATTATGTATACATTTGCATGACTATGCATGTGTGTGTATTTGTGTGTACACAAGCACGTGCATATACATATACATCCAAAAATAAGAGGCAGAAAAAGTGATAGCAATGTTCATAAATGGAGGGAGGGGGTAACATTAAAGTCACTGGAGCATTTCCATTGGAAGCATTTTCATTGCACTTGGAGTTATTTGTGTCTATGGCACCTTGGCCTTTGGAAGCCTGTACTTGAGGCCTGCGCAGAGAGGGGCAGCGTCCTCGCAGGGGGGTGGTCTGACTGCTGAGGGGTTGATATTGGTTTGGGGGGGTGGCTCCAGAGTGCGCCCTTGGCACGGCACCCTCGCTGTTTCAGCCAAATCAAACGTCACGGCTCGGCTGCCTCACCCCCACCCCCACCCCCACCCCCCCGTCCCGCTCGTTCCGTTACCGCTAAATAACATTACGTCAGGACAACAACCGCTGCCCTTGTGCTCCCAATTATCTGTTAGTTAATCTACGCGCGCCGTTTGTTTGGAGCCAAAATGGCCGTTACTGACAGATTGATTCTGCTGGGTGCAACGGTCATACTGGCACAGGCTATGAAGTGGGGCGGGGAGGGGGGCAGATTTCGGCAGAGGCAAGGCGCAGGGAGTCACTGTCAGATATAAAGATGCTGTATAAATATTGTTACTGTTGGAAAATAAAAGTTTTGAGGAAATAATAAAATAACTCTTCGGGTTTTTCGGTCACATCAGCCACATGCTGTTTAGCTTATTAGTCATTACGCTGTACACAACTGATTGCACAAGCTTTATATTCATGTGTCTGACTCATAACTGGAGATGCAGGAGTTTTGATATGTATTGTATTGTAATTAAACTGTTTCCCTGCCTGTCCCTGGATCTGTCTGTCCAGAAAGCAACAAAGCACTTTTGTTTGTCAGAATCGGATGTTAGCCATCAAAACGATTCCTTTGTTGGTCCCGTTTGTTTAATGCAGAATTAAATGTTTGTGGTGGTGGTCATGAGTTTTTTCTTTTTTTCCCCCCCCCGTTTTCTTTCTTTTTGATTTTTTGGAAATTTTCTCCTATTATCCAACTACAAAAAGGGCCCTTGTGCGCTGAACCAGGGATGTCATTGACAGAAAGGTCATTCAAGCCCTAGTCCAGTCACCAGAAGTGCCATTTGCAGCAGCGAGTGCAGCTACAGCCGGAACGCACAGAAAATCCACCCAACAAAAGAGCTTTTGACATTTCAGACACGAAGACCGTCTTCCAAAAATAACATCCACTCAGATCCTTCACCCGCTTGTGCTGACTCTTACAGCCGAGAAATGTAGGCCCCAGCTGAAGAAGCAGGCCTGACCCATAACACACAGACACAGCAGTACACCCTCTGGGAACTTCCCACTCCTGTACTGAATAGGTTTTTTCCCCCGGTCCTTTAATCCTCCTCTTTAAGAACCTTGTGATCTTTTGGAGACCTTTTTTGATTGGCCGCTGAATTCAGGCCTTGCTATAGGCCGGTGAAGGCCTTGCTGTAGTCTTTCAGAGGACCCTGGATGACCAGTGCTGCTGATGCAATAGGGTGGCTAGCTGTTAGCCTTCCTTCCTGTGTTGTAAAACAGCAGCTTTATATATCTAATCAGAGAGATCTTGACCACATCTCAAACGGAAGATGCTTAAAATGCAACAGAATGCGATTGCGGGTCCTTTTCACCTTCAGCCTGCTGGTTAGAAATGCAAAACGGGTCACTGATTCCTGTTTCTGTTTGTTTCGTTATTTTTTTAATTCTGCGGTCTTTACGCTGTTGGCCCGTTCTGCAGTTTTGAAAATGGCTTTGGTAGTTGTGTTTGTATTTTTGAGGTTCCGCCCCCCACCTCTCGAAACGACGGTCCACTTCGGTGTTAAATATCTGTGGCTTCCTAGCTGAGGACTGCGTCTGTGTGTCGGTCCTTGTGAAAGACAAAGCTGGTTCTGTGATGTAGACCTAAGTATTTCAGTGTACCAGAGAGCAAAAAACAGATGCTGGCAATAACTGAGATCCAGTCATGATGTCTGTCTGTGTTGGCCCCCCCAGCGGTGGAATGTAACCCCCCCCCCCCCCCCCCCCCCCCACAGTGGTCAGGACAGGAGAATCACTGGCTTTCTTCTTTCTGACACAGACTGAAGCCCCCCCTCTTCTGGTTGCATCTTAGGGCCCCCCCCCCCCATCCCCACCCTCCACTAAAGGCTGATTCACAGAAGTACAGAATTTTATTTAATATGATATTATTATGACTATGATTATGGCCTGTATCTGGGCTTTATGATGGTACCCTTAAATGCATTGGCTTCATTGTACCTGCTGTGAGGCAGGTCTGCGCCACTATTTCTCTTAAGCCCGCGTGGGTGCGCTTATGCTCTCTGACTGTAAACGTCTGTCTGTATGAAGGTATCTATAAAATGACTGTAATGTGATTCAACTTGACATTCATTGTGAAACCTGCATGAAACACATGCACTGAATACATGTGTATATATAACGTACATTTTTCCATTATTAAAGGATTGATTTTTGACCGATGGTCTTGTTTTTGACTGCACCGATCATTTTCACTGTAAAACACGTCGTCAGCATCCTGAGAAACCCTGGACCCGTGCCCTGTGTATGTGAACACACTGCAGCAGCGTTCGCCTGTCTGAGAGCGAGAGCTCAGGTTTGACCTCGGGAGGAGGAGGGGGGAAGTGGAAGAGGTGGAGGAGGTAGAAGAGGTGGAGGAGGTAGAGGGATCCCCAGCACGGTTTCAGGGTGTCCTGACCCATGTTCTCCAGCCACCTCAGCATCTGTTTTTGTTTTTCCTTTTATTGTCGAAAGAAAGGGATTTTTCCTTTTGCCTTTTTTTTGAGGACCAACCTCATCAGACTGTGTCTCGGCGGCCATACTGTCTCCACCCCTTAGTAAGGGCTGATTTCCACAAGTACAGCATTGTCTGATTGTATATAGTATATGATTCATGGTTTATGGCATGTTTTGTGAGTTGTGTCTGTGTTATAGGATGGCATAGTTAAGTACTTTAGTGCTGTAGTGCGGTTGATGCCTGTTGTGCCCTTAGCCAGGTGTGTTCCACTGCTGCCCTTAAACCTGTGTGGATGCACTCATTTTCTCTCATGTTGTAAGTCGCTCTGGGTAAGGGCTTCTACTAAATGGCTGTATATATCTACTGTGGTATGATTTAAGGCTGGCCTAAGCCTCAGCACTGACGCCGTTTGTGTCACGCTACGGTGGGAGGTGTTTTTGTCAGTCTCTTCAGTACAGACCTCTGTGAGGGTCTTTCTGCAGGCTCTCTGCAATTGGGTTTGCTGAGTAATTCAGTTCTAAAGAAGTCCTTTAGAGTGGTGAAATAACCAGCCTTTAGTTTCTGCCCGTCTCTCTCCTTCTCTCTCTCCCCTCTCTCTCTCCTTCTCTCTCTCTTTCTCTTCCTCCCTCCCTCTCTCGCTCTGCGTTTCTGCCGTGGCAGGCGGCGCTGCCAGAGAGCTGTGTTTGCTGAGTTGATGGCTTCCATATGGAACCACAGAGCTTTGGATCAGACCCACTGTCAATGGGAGCAAATTAAAAAGAGAAGGAAGAGAGAGAGGGAGGCAGAGGGGGGGAGGAGGGAGGGAGAGGGAGGGAGAGGGAGGGGGGTAGGGATGATGAAAGTGAGGGAGGGATCAGAGGAGAGACAGAAAGTGAAAGAGAGCAAGAAATGGAGGGTGAGAGAGAGAGAGAGGGGGAGTGTGAGTGGGAGTGAGAAAGGGGGAGAGAGAGAGAGGGAGAGCGGCAGACTGAAAAGGAGAATCCGAGAGGGGGAGAAAGAATGAGAGAGAGATTGTTAGACTGAGTCAGGCGCAGAGTCTCTGTGTCTCTGGTGTCTAAGCTGTCATTCGCCATCAATCAAACTCTCAAACTCCCCCCTCGTGCTCTAAAAGCCCCCCCCCCCCCAACTCAAAAGGGCTTCCTGGTGACCCTTGTTAACGTCCCTGCATGGGCCCGCCATCCCCCCAACCAATCCGGAGCCCCCGGCGACCCGCTCCAGCCCAGCCCAGCCCAGCCTGGCCCTGCCCTGCCCTCGATCTGGAACCGATTCGCCGTCTCTTCCTGTCTGCGGAGGCAAACCGGGCCCCCAGGGGTGCGCCCGTTCGACGTCGGCCTGTCAGCACGAGCGCGTTAGCGGCACGGCTCTGCTCGATCGGCTTAAACCGTGAGCTGGTGACGGATCGGCCTGGACCACGAAGGGAAACCCCCCCCCCCGCCAAACATCCACAGCCCCCTCATCCGCTGCAGACGCCGGCAGACGATTCGCAGCTGTAGACCTCCACACATGTGGTCGCCACCGCAGACATTACAGCCCCACTGAGTATGCTGATCCAGGTCAGCTCACCGCCAGGTGGAGGGCCCGCGGCCTGTAGTGGGGGCAGCAGTGTGCTTATACCCCAGCGAACTCAGTAGATTTCCTATACTTCACTACTACACTGTACTGGGTGCATTAGTGATGCCTGTTATTTTTCTTTTAATCTTGACCAGTTCGGCCATCTTGCACTGTTGCTAAGTGATGCTGCTTGACTGCTTGGCTAGTACTGGCTAGCTCAGGTCTGACACTATCGCTCATAACCAGGTGGATGTGCTGAATGTTCTCCTGCAGTATAAGTCACTCTGGATAACTGCGTCTGCTAAATGACTGTGATGTAATGCCGTGTGGGATCTGTTTATTTTACTTTTTAATTATTTTTGTATGGTGTAGACACCAAAATTCCTGTACATTACTGATGAAGAGAAGAAGCGGCCGATTTCATCCACATTTACAACAAAATCCGTCTTTCACATGATTGTAAGTTTTGATTTGGTTGCATGTTTTAGTGAAAATGCTGAGGGCTCTGCAGAAGGGTAAACATTTAACAGCATCTAAAGAGCGTCAGTATTTTAAACATGCTTTTGTTCTAGGAAGCACTCACATGTAGATAATGATAAGTCTGGTGAACTGGAAACCTCAAACCTCAACTCCTAGTGAAAGAGTAGTCTCACGTGCGGCCTTTCAAAGTGTGTGGACAGGGAGCTGCTCACAGCCACATTTAAAAGGGTCTTCATTTAAGAATCAAACTTACAACACATTTTTACAATAACTTAGCTTGTACTATTCCTTAGTGTAATACGAATGTAAAATCTCTTTAATTAAATATTTGCAATGTAAATTGTTGGAGCACTTTGTGGTGTCTTGCTTGAAAGGATGATAATAATAATAATAATAATAATAATAAGAATAATAATCGTTGTCCTCATCGTGATTATAACATCTGCTATTATTATGTTGTTAAATTCACTTTTAGGCCTTGCTGCAGCTGATCCCAGACAAGCAGACATAAACAAGCCCCACTGTGACTGTGTGAATCCCAGATCAGAGCGTTTTTATGAATGTTAAGGAAAGAGAGACAGGCCGCAGCACGTGCTGTCCCGTCCACATAAATCCATGCCATACTTGGGGGCGAAGAACTGAAACAAACACGCATAAATCCTCCCTTTGTAGCGTGTGACAGCGCAGAATCCCCGCGGAGGCACAGCGTCGCCACAGCGTTTCCGTGACTCTCGCGGTCTGTGCATGTGCCGCGTCTCTCACACAGCGCCGGAGGGGTTTCTCAAACCCGCGGACCAACTGAAGGTCAGCACACAAAACCTTTGAGTAAGACTGGGCCAGCAGAGGGGAACCTGACAGCAAAATTCCCCCAGTTCAGTTCACACAGGATTGAGAAAGGGAGAGTTGAGAGAAAGGGCAAAGGAAGAGAAAGAGAACGTCATAGTAGAAACGTCAGGCTTCCTTCTCTTTTGCGTAAGAGTGTAAAGCCCAGGGCCTGAGGAGAGACAGGTGACCTAAAGGTGAGCGTGTCTCTCTCTCTCCTCCTACTCCTGAACATCTCTGAAAACCGTAAAGAGGGGAGGGGAAAAAGGCAGAGACTAAGACTAAGATGATGTAACCCCTTAAAGGTGCGCTGGTTCTCTGAGGCGCAAAGCGACCTGTTGTCCTGTTTTTGTGGTCACAGAGGCACTGGGGGTGAAAATACTTTTAGGTCCTAGACACCAGAAGAACTCCTGCTTCTCATCTACTACTGAACATCTGGAAGTGTATTGATTGTTCTACCACAGGCTGTCTGATTGGACCACAGATCTACAAGAGTGGATTTGATTGGCTGGCTCAGTTTCCTACTGTGAGTAGCAGGTCCCGATTGGAATCTGGCCTACAAGAGTGGTTGTGGTTAGGCAGAAGTAGCCAGCAGAATATAAGTTATTTAACAAAGGTTGGGAAGGACTAAATCAAAACAGAGGTAGGAGTTAGTTTTAGCGTCAGGTTCCTTGTTATGATGTCATAGTTGTCATGTCATGTGCTGTCACAAGCCTGAAAAGTGACGATAGCTTACTAAGGATGTTTTACTGAGGATTTTAAAAGAAATATTTATTTTTGGAACCAATATTCAGAACAAAAGGTTCTTTTTCAGCACATTTTCCAGCTCCTTAAGAGTTATCTTTTACCACTGGCCATGTCTCCAGACCAGTACTGGTTTGTCAGATGTTTGTCATAATTTGATCTCTTTTTCCTGTTATGAATCATAAATATTGTATTGGCTGTTAAAGGTCAGTATGAAGTACTGTTCTCTTATTTTTAAATGTACTCTTGTGTTTTGTTTGTTTATACTCACTCATTTTGTGTTTAGTATTCATGACTGAAAGCCTAAGAATGCCGCACAAAATCATGGATGATTCATCGTTAAATGAGCCGGGACTCTCGACTGCACTGCAGGGGACACTGTGCGCTCGGATGATTTCAACGTTTTTATCTCGGGGCTGCAGATTGTTCTGCTGAAAAATGACCTGAAATTCACATTCAAAGTCATTTTTCGTTTGCATTCGCATTTTTGCATTCATACATACATAAATAGAGGCAGTGTGTTGCAATTATGGAGAACAGATCATTTCCTTTTTTTTTCTTTTTTTTTTTTTTTTAGATGAGAGGTCTCAAAATATGAACATGTGATAGGCGTATGGATTTGATTGGCAGATGGAGGTATCATTGTGGAACATGTGAAGTTTTGATAGGCCAATGCGGGAGTCACTGCCTAACGTATGAGGATCTGATTGGCAGATGGAGGAGTGGGTACCTTAAATGAGAAGATTTGATTGGCAGTTGAAGGAGTCAGTGCCTAACGTGAGGATTTGATAGGCCAATGGAGGAGTCAGTGCCTAACATATGACGATTTGATTGGCAGATGGAGGAGTCAGTGCTTAACGTGAGAAGCTTTGATTGGCAGATGGTGGAGTTGGTGGCACACGCAGATGTGCTCATTAACGCAACCTCATCACCACCATGGAAGCTTTAAGACTGGCGGAGACGATCTATGTCTTCAGGAGTGCATTAACCCCCACCCCCAGATGCTTATTCACGCATACATGGCAACTGTGGAAAGGAGACAGCCGAACGGCCACCATTTCAGTCAGAGAGCTGGAGAAAAACCCCAGATTCCTCCAACAAATGAATTAACCCTTCTAGGCACCCTGACTTGTCAATGAACCTTGACAATGTTTTTAAGTTGAAGGTCTCTGTACATTGTAGGTTCATAAACGTTTGTGTACTCTTGTATTCTCTTTGCCTGTTCAAGCAGTTGAACCATTTGTTCAGATGGTGCTGTGCAATGTAGTGGTGGTTTCCATTTAGAGGCGTTCCCACAAGGGCACCCCAAAGTATCTTGAAATTCGCCCCTGGGTTACTGATCCTCGCCCCCACACCCCCATAACCCCACCCAAAAACCACAGCAGTCGGGGGGGTGGGGGTGGTGAGAGAACCTTGCCTTACCTGCTGCCTCCCATGCCAGCCTCGCTCAGTGTTTGCTGATGAAAGGTGCTGAATGTGGGTCTGAGAGCACCTGGGTGTGTGGCCTACTTTCCCCGTTGATATTTACAGGCCTCGGCATCAACAGGAAGTAGAGGAACACAGACAGGAAGTGTCGTCACCCCGCACCGCCACAATGTATCACACATGCAAGTTTAAAGAGGGCATGACTCAATACTCACTCTCCCACCCCCCCCATCTCTGTTACTTTTTTCATTCTCTCTCTCTTTCCCCCCTCTCTCTCTCCCTCTTTCCCCTCACTCTCTCTCTCGCTCTGTTACCTTCTTTATTTCTCTCTCTTCCTCCTCCCTGCCCTCTCTGCTCCTCCCTTCCTATCTCTCTCTATCTCTCTCTCTCCTTCGCCCCGCTGCACTCTCTCTGTGACACTCGTTTTCTTTCTCCTCCTTGCTCTGTCATATTAAGGGAGGCTTTGGATAAAAGTCTGTATTTATGTTTGGGAGGTGTTGGAAACACACAGTCAGGGGTAGATACTCTGCCTGCTTCACCTCCATCGCCCCTCTGCCTCCCGTTAGCGTGTGATTCAGTTTTTCTTCTCTTTTATTAGGCTGTTACACACTTAGTCACGTCGTTTCTCCCCACGCCGAGTGCGGTGGGAGAGTTTCTGGCTTCACCGCAGCGTTCTGGTCTGACAGCTCAGCGAGCGCAGACAAACATGCAGGCCGCTGGGCTGCGGTGTGAGTCACAGGGGACGCGGAAAAGACAATACGAACGTGACCTCCTGCGCCCGGTTACCGAGATACTGACTCGGGCCTCAGCGAAAACAGCGCAGGACACGACTGACCCCTGACATGGCGCAATAAATCGAACATCTCTGCGACGGCTGAGTATGGCACGCGAAGGAAGCTGTCATCTAAGGCGTGGCCCCTTCGTTTCCCCCTGCATGGTTTCCCTGAATGTGCACAACACGATAAACAGCGTTACGGGACCAAGTGCAGGAAGCCGGCCAGAGTCCCGAAACGGTGTGTTCCGGAACACTTCCAATAAAAACAGCGAATCGCCGCCATTGGCCGGAGCCAGAGCATGTGTCAACCCCTCTCAGCCAATCAGTGTGCTTTCCTTTCTATCAACCTGGGCACTGAGCAGACCTTACAGAAGGACGACATAAACACCATTTAAGATCATTTACGAGCTTTTGTAAAAATAAATAAATAAACATCTGTGTGATAAAAGGTGTTTAATTGTAGTTTAGGTGTTTTTGACTTCACAGTTTTACTTACAAACTCACCAGTTCTGGTCGCCTCAGATTACCCTTTCATTGCTGTGTGTTTTTGTTCTGGTTGTGGACAGGAGAGTTAAAGTCTGCTTTTATCATAAGATAGATGAGAACCCCCCTGGGATGCGACCATTGAGAAAACAATAAAGAACACTCCCACTTCATTCCTTCTGTTGCTAATCTCACCCCCCCCCCCCCCCCCCCCCCCCCCACCAGCAGCGAGAACGCAAAGAGAAACGCAAAATCGTCAGCCCTGCAGGGAAAGCTGAAACCTGTTACACAGGAGTTCCATTTGTCTGGTAGCTGGGAAGAGAAACAACAGAGAGAGAAAGCAAGAGAAAGAGTGGGCTAAAGAAAGGGAGAGAGAGAGTGTGGGAGAAAGGACTCCAGTTGCTTGGAAAGGAACGGGGGTCACGTTTCAGTCAAGTGTCAGACTCGGGGAACAAGTGGGGCCTTTGTTGAGAGCTGCTGAAACACCTGACACGAGCAGCTGAGAAGGACTGCGACGCCGCACGTGTCACGAGAACATCAACATCAGCGGACTCCGCACTCACACTGTCACCACCCGGCTCCGTCGCCAGCGGCGACCGGCTGGGAATGCCTGCCCTGGATGTTCTGGAAGTTTGTGGGAATGTTTGTTGGAACACAGTAATGGTTAGGGAGCTGTGATTATAACAAAGGGGTTTGCAGGTTTGAGTCCCTGATGGGGGCACAGCTGTTGTACTCCTGAGCCAGATGATTTACCTGGATCGCCTCAGAAAATATCCAGCTGTGTAAACAGATATTGAGTAAAAATGTAAGCCGTGTGAGGGTGTGTGCTGAATGCTCAAACTGCTCAAAATGTAATGTAAATATAAAACAGACTCTCAGAGCAGAAAAGTGATGATTTAAGAAAAAAACATAGCAGAACTCTGTGGAGTGATCATCTCTGCCACCCTCGAGTTGTCATAATAACCATAAAATCATTTCCTCCTCATTCCACGGGAAATAATTTTCAGCAATTTTCATACACGTCTGTGCATATTTTTTCAGTTACTGCAGTCCCAGACAGCCACAAATCGCACAAGTTAACAGGCCACTGAACATACAGGACCAGTCACATGATCTACACCTTTCCAGCATTAGATGTCAGTTCTGTTAAAATCCTGTTAGTTCTGGAACATAGTTTAAATTTAGTCCATTCTGGAAATAATTGAAATTCAATCCAAAAATTGAAAAATGTATTTTCTTTTAGTTTATGAAGCAATGCAGTTAATATTCTGAATTGAATCTAAACTGATATGAAATGGAATTGGCTTCACCTGTATGCCAGTGTACTGTATAACTGTATAGGGCCGGCTGCTGTCCCTGTACTGTAATAAAGCTCTTACCTGGTTTGTACCTGTCGTGCAGGAAAACCCCTTCAATTAGGGACGACAGAAATGTGTTCTTTTTGTTTTGTTTTTTTTTTCTTTAAAGAGAACACCAGAAAAGATTTGACCTGTGACTCAAGATGAGTCAGCCTGATACACTGAGAAAGGGGTTCTGCCGAAACTTAACAGATGAATGAATGAATGAACAAAGGAAGAAGGGATGGGAAAGAGGGGTGGTGACAGAAGAAAGGGCCGCGTCGTCATCACCTGTCCACCCCGTCCTGTTAGACGTCAGGCCCGCACAGCTGCTGGTAGAGGGGCAGGTTTATTTCTGTCCGTGTGGCAGGTGTAGGGGGGGAGGGGGTTTGGAGAGACGGCAGGGCCGGCAGCTGAAGTTGAAGCTGGAGCTCCACCGGTCCCTCGTTCCCAGGGGGGTAATGTTTCTGTTTCTGTTCCAGGTTCTCTGGGTAACAAACGCGCGTCAAACCTCCCCCCCCCCCCCACACACACACACACACCCCCCCCCCCCCCGTTTCTGTGTATGTCAGAGCCTATCATGGTTTAATGACTTTAGCAGCAGGGTGAAATTGGAGCTGGCTTATAGCAGGTTTAGGAGCAAGGTAGCATCGGTCCTGTTCCAGGCTAGCCTCTCAGAGGCAGGGCATGGCATTTATCTATATTTATTAATGTAGCACAGGCCATAGACAACTCAGTAGCTGTATCAGAGTTAGCTATAATGCTAATTTTCATCTACAAGAAAAACAAGGAAGCATTAAAACATGATTGAAAAAAAACCCTAATTCACAATCCAATATTATATGATACGAAACACATTTACAGTGGTCACATTGTTGATTTGCTCTGAACCAGTCATGTTTATGCTGATGATGGCCTGGATTGTCTGGTCTGGACTGATTGGTGTAAGTAGCTGTGTTAGACTGTTATGTACAGGTTCTGATTGCACTGTTAGTCTGCAGCCTTGCAGGAGGGCGGAATGAGTCCGTTTGCCCCCCTGTAGGTAACGCAGGGGCTGTGGTGTGACAGAGGTCCACGATGTTTCACAAACCTAAAATAACACCCTGGTCAGGGCTGGCTGTAATGGTGGTGAGTGTCTATTACCGAAAACTGCTCTCAAAAAAAAGTACAAGCAGTTTTTTTTTTTTTTTTTTAGCCTCCAGTGGTGACAGTCAGTGGTGACTTCCCAGAATACACCTCCTCTTATGTCATGATCTGCTTTTGCATTTTCTGAGGGTGCGCATGGAACGTCTGTGAAAACAGCATCAATTATGTGTGCTCAGACAACATCATACAGGGCAAGTTTATATGTCTTTATGATACACTCAATACATATGTATAGTCTGAAACCAAATGGATATAACACCATTTCCTTGGCCGATAAACATCAGTAGTGATCCGTTTCTTCTCATTTTCTGTGCTCTTGATTCTGCAGCTCTATTTTAAGGTTCGAAACTCACGGTGCAGCAGTGAAAACAGAGCCGAATACCTTGCGTAATTACTGCAGACTTTATTTCAAAACTATGTGGCGTAAATTTAACACAAGTAGAGTGGGACAGCAACTTGGCTGCGTGTTGACTTTACATTCCACACTGCTGTAAAGTGAACTTTGTCCTGACACAAATATCACACAAATCTGGATTTTACCTATTAATCAGTATAATACAGTCTGTTTTTATTACTGCGCCGCAAGGGTGGTCTGTGACAGCAGAGCCCTATATTTCTTTTATTACTAGATAATTACTCATTCAATAGTTTGTCCCTAATTTTCATCCCTGCAACATTATTAGCTACATATGTGGTGTGTTTTGTAAAGTGCTACATATGTGTGTTTGTTTAAACCATTCTGACAACATGAGAACACATAATGCTGAAGTCAGGTAGTTCCGCCCATATGGGCTTGATGTTTATTATTCTTTGAAAATTTCTGCAAAACACTTTTCTCACCTGCAAGAACAGTGCTGAGCAAAGAAATCTGTTACCATTATTCAGTGCTCCGTACAGTTCTAAGCTGTAGATTTCTAAGTTCTAAATTCACTGTGAATCCCCCATGTGATCGTGTGTGTGTCTGTATTCCGGGGTAAATCTGCTTTTGGGGGGTTGAGAAGTGAAAGGCCCCTGAATGTGAAACTATAGAGTACATTCTGCCGCCACGAAAGAAAGCAGATGTAAAACATCCCATGATCCTTTGGGGTTATTATGGTAATGATGTTTCCACTTCTGCCTCTGTGCCCTGCTTTGGCACGCAGAGCATGGCGTTGCTTAAAGTGAGAAAGTTCAGTGACGACACGATGCAGAGGAAACGAGACCGTTGGCATATTCCGCGGCTTTCCCGGCCGTACGTTTCAGTCTTGTGAAATATCTAATCCTGTGTGTCTCTTTTCCCCCTTTCAGATTTTGACATGAAGAAAGATATCGACACCTTAATAGCAGAGGAACGTGCAGAAATCATCTCTAAATATGATAAGGTCAGTGTCACTATGCCCTAACCTGCCCAAAGCAGACACGTTCATTTTGGTATAAATCAGTGGGATTTAATATTGCTGTCATCCCAATGGTAATTATGCAGTTGACAGCTATAAATGAAACCAACATTAGATGTAAACATGAAACCAACATTAGATGTGAACATGGAACCAACATTAGATGTAAACATGGAGCCAACATTAGATGTAAACATGGAACCAACATTAGATGTAAACATGGAATTTCTTTCCTCAGGGAAACAAATGGTGAATAAATAATGTAAAAAAAAAAAAAAAACTTGCTTTCCCAGAATCCTAACTGCTCTTTAACCAGGAAGTATTGGACAGTATATCAGCAGTGGCTTGTTAGACATGTGTTAGTGTGGAGATTCTATATGTGCTCATACTGAAGCAGGCTTCTCGGGGACCAGGTAATTGATAAATGTGTTTAGCCAGACTTTGGCCTCTGTGTTTGCGGGCACTGTCATCCACTCTGCTGTTCTTCTTGTGTTTGTTTATCTGCCCTTGCAGGAGAAGGCACTCCTTTTTTGAACCCGTGACTAAAAAACTCAATTGGCGCTCAAAGAGGGCGGAAAAAGGGAAATCCCTTGTGTGTACGACCAAGCATGTCTGGCCTGCCTGCCTGCATGCTGAGGAGTTGTAGCATGTGAACCTGCATACATTAAATTTCCACGTTTCGTCCAACACTGCACAGTTAGATTAACATAGGGGTTCCCAAACTTGGGTCCAAAATGCTCCTGGGTCTCCGTGATGGAGTTCCAGAGGATCCCTATATATAATGACAATTGTGCTCCCTATCGTAATTTAGATCGATCAAACGTTTTATCTTTTGTATAGTTTTTTTATTTTGCAAAAATTACATTTTGACTTTTTTGGTATACGTTCACTTTGACCTACAGAAGACAAAGACAAAATCCGAGACAGATTGAATGGCCAGTTATAATCATTATGTATTCTTATATTGCTGTTATGATGTAATGATGACATCATAATATACACACACTTCCATCCACCAGTGTCTTAATTACTGACTGTTTTCAGCCTGTTGATAAATTTATGTAACATTAACCATTGTACTAATGGTTGTGGTGTCACTGTTTTCGGGCATTTGAGATGAAGAAGTTTTGGAACCCTGTCTTTAGGGTTTGAGGGTGGAAAGTGAGAAGAAGAGGCGTCTGGGCCGGACCTGTCATTGCTGAATGAACGCCCTGTACCCACAGAGTCACTGCATCCCAGAGTCTTTAGTTTAGACACAGGTAGTGGTCTAGATTCAGTCCAACACACTTCTCAAGCCTCAGCACAAGTCTTTACTGGCATATGCAATTCAGTCAAAACAGACCTTATATTGCAAAACGGTTTCCTTTCGGCATGGAGAAGAGAATATGCCCTTACAAAGACTATGTTTTATTGAATTGCATATTGAATTGCTCCCTTAAAGAGGCTGGGTGTGTTTGATTGAATGTAGCCCCAGTTTTTTCTTGCACCGAGCCCACCACAGTCAGTGTGATGGGGAGCTATACAGAGGAATGTGAATGTCTGCACACCTCTCCTGTCTTGCGGTATAAAGGAGACGAATGAAACCGAAAAGCCGTGCCGTCTTTGTAAGTCACCCACACTGAATGCAAACAGCCTTTTTATCCTTCACATGCTGTATTCAGAGCCTGGGTGAATGGATGTGAGGAGCGCAGACAGCGATGAAACCTCTTCATCTGTACGCACAGCACTGGGCTCTGATATGCATGAGTTAGCGCCTGCATGGTAGCGTGCGTTTGTGCGTGTGCCGTCGGCTCTTGGCAAGGAAACGCACAGATTGTGTGGCACGCAGGAGATGGAGAGGAATGGGGTTGCATGTTGTTGTTCTGGGTGTGCTGGAGTTGGGGGTGGGGGGGGGGTGATTATGGGGGGGGGGGGGGGGTTATCTATGTTTACGATGTGTGGACCGCTCACACTTTGTTAGCTGCCCTTGAACCCCAGCAGGCCCAGTGCAGGGAGAGGCCCAGGCTATCAATCCAGGGCAGAGGAGGGAGGCTCAGGGAGAGAGGGCTAAATTTAGACCCTTGCCATGGAATGGGGGGGGGGGGGGGGGGTGGGGGGGGGAGGGGGGGGGGGGGCAAACAGAGGCAGCATCAGGCCAGTGCTACAGACTCATTGATCGATTCAACGCCTGCCCCCGGTACCTCAGCACTCACGACTAAACGGGCCACTTACATCGATCGGTCTATGGGCCACTCGGTCATTGCCATGGGCTCAACCTTCGGTCATTCACAGTTAAACCTTTTATGTTTGACCTCTTTTAGCAGCTCCAGTACCGGTGGCGGCTGTTGATATGAAGCACCTTCAAGGATTCAGTGCGTAATTTTTAAAGTCATGAAGCCCAAATGGTTTTTTTTTTTTTTTTTTTTACAGTTATGTGCATAATGAATGTCACCTGAGTGTCATCCGAGAAGTAGGCCTCTGTGCCCCCCCCCCCCCCCCCCACTGCCGGCACTCAGCTTCTAAATTCTCCTCTCCATTTCAAAAACGATAATTATACCTCCCTCCTGTCCTCTCCTCCCTTTGACGTGCTTCCGAAATTAGGCTATTTTTAGCCGGTATCGGTCTGATCCGCTCAACACCTCGGATCACGGTTCCCCCCTCCGGCCTTTTCAGGGCCGCGAATCTGTGTCACTCAGCGGGGGCCGAAGCACCATGACATGAAAAGCCCCGTGGGCTGTACCAAATTCTCTGCAGCTTGTTGTGCTGTCTGCTCCCATTGACCAGACAAAGGAGTTTAATGGGTATTTTTATTTTAATCAGCATACGATTCTGCTTCTGCTGTACAAGCTGGTTTTTGTGACAATCCTCCACCCGCCCCCCAGTGACATTTTAGAAAGGGGCTCTGAATCTCTCACCTGCTCCATAATTTAAACATCCTCCTTGTGTAATATTTGTGGTGGTGTCCCTTGCTTAATTCAGTATGTGTGAATTTCTCAACCTGCCAGAGCGCCTCCAATCACAAGCCCTTTGGAGTTAATGCTCTGCATTACTGAGGGCAGTTTGACATATGGCACGTGTAAAATTATTCACGTTATTCACAAATTTAATTTTGTTAAATTTAGTCCTCTTCATTTAATGCCAGGAAAAGTGTGATCACATCTGATTGAGTTTACAAGATTGTGTGATTGTGTGATTTCTGGAGCCTGTGATTGAAATTCTGTTGCTAATATATTGTCATATATATGTCAAAAATCAGTGTGCGTACCTTTCTGCAGTCTTAAGTCGTCATAAATGAATAAGACGGATAAATGAATAAGTAACGCTGATGATGTTGGAAGATGTTTAAATATTTTGAGAATTGGGAAAATATAACCACATGTTGTGACGTTTTGCAGTCACTCTTGAAACTGCACATTTTCATAAATTCAATTTGATGCCTCCAATCACGTGGCAGACAGTTCAAGTTATCCCGTCTGGAGAAGGGGCTTTTGACGATGTTGGATCAAACAGCTGACAGTAAATCATGTTTGACCGTCACTTCCTGTGGCTGCATGGTCATTTACAGCGTTACGTTTCCAATAGAACTTGGAGGCTTTTGCTTTCGTGTCCCACAGATATCACGGGCACCACATGTCCAAAGCAGCAGAGATGGACTCAAGATGTTACCTTTTCCAAGAACCTGTTCCAAGGTCATTGCTCTTTGATCCACATCCTAGCGTGTTTACGTTGCTATTTTGTTTCTGGTTATAGCTCCAAGCAAGTGAAGTCAAACCAGTAAGAAGATAAAACAGTAGGTTAAAAAAAGGCCCCTAAGAAGAAGTGGTTTTGCAGGCTTTCCAAACTCCCTCAATTCCGCAGTGTTGTAAGAAACATTAAATTGAGTAAAATAAGAACAGCCAAGCAGGACTGTTCCAAGGCAGTTATTGGTCACCATGTCCAGCTGTTATCCTCCTTTTGGTCTCTGGAATATAATGGAACGGAGTTAAGTGTGTGTGTGTGCTTGTGTGTGTGTGTGTGTGTGTGTGTGGGGTGTGGGGGGGGGGTATTTCGGACAGAACACAGCTGTGAATGAAGCATCCAAAGCCAGTGTTAGTTAGGGATTGTGCACACAGTAGGTCAGCCAAAGTGTAGCGCGTTTAAACAAAACGCATTAGACACAAACGCAGGTACTAATCCCTGGGCCCTGCGCTGGACTTAACATTCCACCGTGATGTATGAGAATAATAAATTTACAGACTATGGCCTAAGTGCCTCACTTATCGTTATGAATTATGTTTTCCAGAGGATTTGGTTGTGTCAGCATATTATTTGATTAATTGCAAGCACATACATAATTATGCCCTGATTAGGGATAATATAATAGTTGCTGTGTGATGTGTAATGTGTAAGCAAGCTGTAACATAACAGAAAGATATGGATTTGAATCATAAGCTAAGCATTGCTCATAGACTTTTGCATAGTGCAGTTGATACTCTGCGCTGTGAAAATGCAGCTTTATAAATTAATAGTTTGTAAAAAAAAAAAAAAAAAAAATTGTAAGCTGGAGTGTTTAAAGTTGTCTGCCAAACAACTAAAGTCGAGCACGTTTGAATGCTCTGCTTCGCTGTGTCTGGTGAGATGCTGGTAGGTGCTGTGGCAGAGTAGCACCTTTAGCCCACGCGTTACCTGTGGGCCCAGCAAAGATCCACCCAGTCAGTGAGCAGGAAGACCTTCTTCCTGTGGGGTATTTACAGACAGCGGGGTGCGAAACACATGACCAGACCCACAGTGCCGCCTGGGAGGCAGGGTGGTGATGAGAATGGGGTTTAGGTTGATGCTTTTCTAAGTCGCTGATTCCATGTCGGTGTAGGAGCAGTCAGAAAGACGGTACATTCATATTGTGAAAAAACGTACTGCTGTAATGTAGGCTACAGCTACAGTGGTGTCATTTGCCTACACTTACAGTGCACAAGAAACAGGAATGTTGGAATGGGATTTTAATCCATGGAATGTGAATGGTTGCCCATCTCCTGATAACAGTGCCAAGTTCGTAGACATTTCATTTATTTACACTTACTTATTTTTAAAATAAAATAAACAGTATTTTATTGGTTTCAGGGTCGGGATGAGGGCGTGGACATCGACCCTTGGGAAGATGCAGACTACACTATCTACAAGTTCACAGATCGCTTCGGCTTCCTGCAGTAAGTCAGCTGGAACTATCTCTGCCCTGCTCTGTGATGTCACAATGAAGGGGCCATATCCCCGGAGATCAGCTGTGTCAGGATTCTGGTTCCGGAATTACTTAGGAGGGAAGTGGGAAGTGGGAAGCCAGGACAGGATTACTGACTCCTGGAATGATGGGTTTTAATTCCTCTAGCTATTTGAGCCTTTTTCTATTTTCCCTTTGGGGGGAGAGGGGGGTGGTTCAGCAAAGAGATCAGAATATCTTTGACAAATCTGGCTCACAAAAAAGATTGTTGATGTGAAGTTAACAGCGTAGCCCTGGGGGCCGAAAGCCTTGTTTTTTTCATTATTAATAATTGTGCTGTCGTTCCCTGCAGTGAGAAGGAGCTGCCGACCCCCAGTGCAATTGAGGAGAAGGTAAGTTCAGAGGACATCAACCGGACACAAACGCTTGCACAAGGAAGTCTCTTCAGCTGTGAAATTTCCTATAGCTTCCCCCTACCGTCCCAGTAACGGACGAAAGTCACGTTCTCACTAACCCCCCTAAGCTAGCACGCCATCTGTACCAAATGCAAATAAGGCTGACCATATACAAATTGAGCCCAAGATGGATAGAGTCTCGTTAACTCAACCGGACGTAGGTGTGTTTTCCCTGTAGATGCCAGGGATCTGTAACCGTGCTCCATCCCTGCTGAAATGTGCCAGGCTGCTCCTCGTCTCTGAGGGTCAGTGCTAAAATAAGGGGAGAGTAGACTGGGGTGTTAAAATTCCAGCTCCCACCTCTTCTCTTTACTAACTGACAAAATCACACCACATAAAGAGCATTCCAGGGTCGCAACTCTGTTAAAAATTAATGGGGAGGGACAGGGTGAAGTTCCAAGGAGTATAGTCCCCCCCTGACCCACCCCCCACCCCCCAGTCCCACACAAATTCTATCCTCCTCCGTTACCGAGACGCGATCCTCAAACACGACACACATGGGGGAAAAAAAAAAACCAGAGCCCTTTTCCTCTCGCGTGCCTGACTTCCTCTCACATAATCAACCTTTGACCTTTCTCACTATTGGTTTGCTCTATGTATGATTTCATCCGATTGGGCTTTGTTCACCTAGATTAATGATAATGCAAATAGCCTTTTTTAAAAAAATTATGTATTTAAAAGTATATATATGTTGCAGTTTTTATGTTCTAATATTTTTTCATCTTTCCTTCAGCAAAAGCAGCTAGAAATTGAAAGGGTGGAGAAATGGTTGAAAATGGTGAAGAAATGGGACAAATACAGAAACAGCGAGAGGGTGAGGATAACACGGCTGTGTCTCTGCTATGAGAACAACGGGCAGAAATATCACCTGTCACTCACATTCTGGCCCCTCCCCTCTCTCACCATCTCTCTCTTTTTCTGTCACCTCTTCCTTTCCCATCCCCCTTTCCAATTCTTTTCCGCTCCTCTCTTTTCTTTTCGCAACTTACTCTGTTTTTACCTTTCACTCTCTTTTCCTTATCTCTCTTCATCGTAATTCTGTCTTCACTCACTCCACCTCTCCTATCCCACCTTTTCACTCCCTTTCATCTCTCTCTCTGCACCCCCCCCCTCCTGTCTCCCCCTCCAGATGTTTCGGAGAGTGTACAAGGGGATCCCCCTGCAGCTGAGGGGGCAGGTGTGGTCTCTGCTCCTGGATGTGGAGAAGGTGAAGATGGAAAACGCAGGAAAGTATGAGGTAGGCAGACACCCTCCAACGCCCCCCCCCCAACACACACACTCACCCCTAAAACAGCTTTAGTCTCCTGCTCTGCGCCGCTTCCTCATCAAAGCACACTATTATTTTCATACCAATGACAGTGATATGATTTCTATGAATTATGTATGATCAGGAGGTCATTCTGAGTTCGCTCATAAACCCGACTCACAGATGGCAGCAGAAATGCAGTGGGTGAAGAGTTTTTGTGTATTCTGAGCTCATACACAAGCGACACACACACACATGCACGCACACACGCACGCAAACACGCATGCACATATGTAAACACACAAATGCCTGTTTGCATATGCATACACACGATACACACACATGCACACTGTGTCACCATGAAGATTAAATTCATACAGCTCACTGTGTCACCGTGGAGATGAAATTCACACAGCTCACTGTGTCACCGTGGAGATGAAATTCACACAGCTCACTGTGTCACCGTGAAGATGAAATTCATACAGCTCACTGTGTCACCGTGGAGATGAAAGTCACACAGCTCACTGTGTCACCGTGCAGCTCAGATTTTATAATGATAAGGTTTTACCGTCTGTGCACAGGCTTTGAAATGCGGCAGGGGTCAGAGCAAAAAAAATAAAAGAATCTTTGCAATATGATTCATATCAGCTGACCTGTTTGTCAACACTGATTTCGCTCAGATGCAGATCGCGTGCAGTTGGGAACTTTTTGAATGTGGAGAGGCAAAATGATAATTTCAGTGCTGGTGGATTTTTGTATCTCAGGGATAAAATATGGCTCAGTTTGTGTGTGTGTGTGTGCGCTTGCGAGCGAGTGTGTGTGTGTGCGTGTGTGTGCATTGTTGTTAATCACAACTGTTACTGTAATATCAAAGAGCATGTGCAGTGGTGTACATGGTTTTATTTGATCCATATCTGTATTTCTATCGACACTATTGTTTTTCTTGATGTTTTTTTTTTTTTTTTTTTGCAGAAAATGAAGGAACAAGCCAGAAACTTCTCGACCGAAATCAAACAGATTGATCTTGACGTCAACCGGACCTTTCGAAACCATATCATGTTTATGGATCGTTTTGGAGTCAAGTATGTCAACAACTGCATGCATGCACACATGCCCATACACACACACACATACACAAAACCACATGTGTGTGTACATACATATAGACAAAGAAATGTATCAGTACACATGCATGTGATCTTGCAATCATCGTCTTAAGTCACAAACGGAAGCAGAATTCACACAAAACTAGCCCTGTGCCTCACACATTTCTTGAGCTTATATGCAAAAATAAACTTACATGTACTGACAAGTAAAGAGAGTTTGTTTGCCCAGATATTTAGTTTATTTTAGCTGCGTTTATCCAAAGCCTGTGTTGGTTTTGTTGACTGGGCCCAAGCAGCGGTGAGCATGTCGTCCAACCCTGTGAGCCACCGACCAGAACAAGAGCCACTTCCTCCCTCTCTCTGTGAGTTTGATTAGACTTCCTGTCACAAACTGCGGCCTGACAGGAAGCAGCATGCGATAGACCCCCCCTCACAGGCTCACAATAGCGCCTGGCACCGCCATTGTTCCCCAGATGTTTGCAGAGCCGGGTTGGTTTGCATACACAATTGTCTGTGCCCGGTTGAGTGAAGCACTTCATTCAGGATGGCGACTACCTTTAAAGCAGTTATGGGGTCCCAGACGGCCCTGACAAACACAGCGCTTTGGCCCCGTTTCCCCTCTTATTGACGGCTGAAACATCCGTGTTTGCTGCTATAAGCAGAGGCTTTCCGGTCTTTCACAGAGAGCAGCAGCGGGCTGTTACGGGTCTCCTGTGGATGGCTCTTTTAATCGCTGCATTATATCTGTTAACACGAGGAAGGAAGCAGGCCTCTGTGCTGGCATTAAAGCGCAGTCGAACCTGCCGTAAAATTCACTGTGTAAAAAAAGCACTTTAATTTTATATTGCGATATCTCTCCATTGCAGGTATTAGCACAAGAACACACATACAGAAGCACACAAATACACACGCTTGGGCAAACATACATACAAGCATGCAAACACACACACACGTCACTCATAAAGGCACACGCACACACACACACACACACACACACACACACACACACACACACGTCACTCATAAAGGCACACACACACACACACACATACACACACACACACACACATGTCATTCATAAAGGCACACATGCACAGACACACATATACACACAGACACGTCACTCATAAAGACACACACATGCACAGACGCACATACACACACACACACACACACACACACACACACATAGACCACGCTGAGCGCCGCCTCAGATATCAGCCTAATTGAGCGTGGTCCGGGGCCATTTTTGGTATGAGCAGTTCACATGGCTCATGGAGGCCAGAAACGCTGTAATGACAGACTGCAAACCCACAGTCTCACCCCTCTGCGATGTTTCATTAATAAAAAAGGGCGGCCACACCTCGCAGTGAAGAAGAGCTGAGCGGGGCCCAGAAAAGCTGCACTTCTCGTAATAAGCCGAGGGAAAGTCTGGCAGCCTGTAGTTTAGTGGTCGCTTGACTCGGAAGGTTGGTGGCTCAAGCCCCAGCGGTGCCGCAATAAGATCATAAAGCAGTACCATGTTTTACACACGTCACATTACTCTGAAAGTCTCAGGTTAGACATCACAGCTGTGGCATTGAGCAAGATGATGCTCTATTTGATTACAGATGAGCTGGTGATTGATAGTTTTCTACTGTCACCAAACACCAAACGTGCTGATTTAAGGACCCCCTGTAGCAGCAGGTGGTGCCATTGAATCTAATATAATTCCATTTATTCACAATAGTATATTTAAAAAAAAAACATTTCTGTACATGGAATAGAACCATTATGTCTCTGTCATTAAAAATGATTAATATAATCAAGTGTTGTCAGGGCTCAGGTAGGATGGACATAGATGTTAAGGGTTTTATTAACAGAAGTCCAAAATCCAGAAACGTAGTCAAAAAACAGGCAATGATCATAACCAGGAGTCTCAGCAAAAGTGCAAAAACACAATCCAAGAGAATGGTCAAAAGTCAGGCAGGTGAATTTTGTAAACCAGAAGACATGGCAACAGTACAAAAACACCAGGCAAAGGATCAAAAACCAGAAAAGGGACAGGGTAATAACAGGCAGGCAGGACAGAAACAAAAGGCTCAGCACACACGCACACAGGAACAGAAATAACTGAGACGAACAAACAAAAGACAAGGCAGGGTGTAAATACACAGACTAACGAGCAATGACACACAGGTGTAACAGCAGGACAGGTGAAACACATGAGTAACCGACAGGTTAGGTAACAAGGTGGGCGGAGAAACGCAGAATGAAAACAAAGGCACATGGACGGGGAACTGAAAACAAAAACAAGGAAACAACCAAACAAAACTGACAGTGAAAACAAATAGACCAGATCAGACAGGATTACTGAGAAGTGTCTTTGCTCTGTAGCCAAAGGGGTTCGATAGGAAGCACACTAAGGGACCCACAGCATAGCAGACACTTTTACTTCTGGCCTAGATGTAAGGCAAGGTGTTTTTCCCCTGCAAACAGCCTCAGAAGCGACACTCGCTGTAGTTTCCACAGGTATCTCTGTAACGCTGTGCGAAGCTGCAGTAGCTGGCTCCGCTGTGAGAGAGTATCCAGTGGTTTTGCGTGGTGCTGGGCTGAGCAGACGGCAAATGCAAAAGTGACGCGTGACTGCGTCGAAAACTTGGATCAAAAACTTGGTCGAGACACCGCAGGACATGAGGAGGAGCTGTGACACAAACTTTAGATGGACGAATTAAACCGTTACCACAGATTCAGCCAAACCCATTCAGCCTCTATAAGGACATATGCTGTTCTATTTAGCAATGAAAAGAACACTTTCCAAAGGACAAAGCATGTTCTGAGTGAATGACCTTTGACATGCCTTAAAAGGAACCGAGTGCATTTGATTATGTCTGGCCTATTGTCACATAAAACAGAGGACAGCAAAAAGAGCATCTTTCTTAAATTAGCCTTTATTAACCAGGAAGTCCCACTGTGATCCAGAATCTCTTTTTCAAGAGAGACCTAGCCAAGGCACCGGCCCACACAGTGCTAGTATATGAAGTGGTAAAACAATACACTGCATACAGCAGTAAAACATACAGTATTACAAATCACAGCAGAGACTCGTATACAATAGCCCGTTCACGAAAAGTGTTTATATGGTTCAGTTCAAATGTTTTGTGTAATGCATTATGAATCAGCTGATATAAGACATGATATTGAAGACAGATATGAGCTCTAAATTGAGTTGCTTTTGTCATTTGCTCCATCTAAAGATAATAGATCAGAGAAAACAAGTGTGATCATCGTTGATTTTAAAGTTTATATCGGGAGTCAGTTCAGTAGTGTGGGGGACCTGGTGTGGGGAGTAATGGTTGGGCATACCTCTGAATCTCCTGCCTCCTTCTCTCTTTATCCTCTCCTCTGTATGCAGGCAGCAAGCTTTGTTCCAGGTCCTGTCGGCCTACTCGGTTTACAACACGGTGAGTCCCCGCCGAAGTCACAGTTACATAATAAGCAACACCCCCCACCCCTTCACTGGATACAGCTTTACGATGCCCCTGTCTCCACTCTTTTATTTATGAGTTTGGATAAGCTTCGACATGGCGTCAGCAAAAAGGCAGGCTGAGGGACACAGGGTCACTTCTTATTTTTGTTTAGTGGCCGGGACACTGGGATTGTGGCTCTGGGGTTACGGGTTCAAATCCCCAGAGATGCACTTCCTTTTTTCTCTCGACCAAGTCGCTTAACCTGAATGCAGTATCAATATTGAATATGTCCATGGAACATATTTTTATCACGTATTCAGTAAATCCAGAGTATAAAATGAGAGCATGTCTGTGAAAGTCTCTTTGGGTAAAGACTGCTACTGCACAAATAAATGAAGACAATTTAAAAAAAGAAACTTAACTGTGTTGCTCAAGCAGTGCCAAATTCTGTATTAGAACACTACTAATCTGCCACATGTAGGAGGAAAGCAGAAAAAATCCCTTTTACATTTTTCTGTCCTTCTGTAACACTGGTCTTGAATTGGTAATTTGAGGGGTTCACCTCCCACATCTCAAGGTCATTGGCTGTGCCCAGAATCTCTCCCTGTTCTCTATGTAGGAAGTCAGCCTGCATAGGTCACCATAAGCGTCGCTCCCTATGCAGCATGCTGTATAGTTTATAGAGAGCAATTTTGGACTCAGTGTGCAATTTTAAATGATCCACTCTGCACCAGTGAAAACGTCATTTTAAATTTGAAGTTTGAAAATGGGAAATTCCTATGGAGGAAACAGGTCACACATCTGATGTTGTGTTCACATGTCTGATTGTGTAAAATAACTGGTGTTCTGAGGAAACTCAGTCTCTGCCCTCTCTCAGCTGATCAAAACGATAACATCGTTTTCGTTACTTTTACACTCTTCA
Organism: Albula glossodonta; assembly: GCA_019788955.1. Classification (NCBI taxonomy): domain Eukaryota; kingdom Metazoa; phylum Chordata; class Actinopteri; order Albuliformes; family Albulidae; genus Albula; species Albula glossodonta. Next base: position 55,935 of record JAFBMS010000386.1, on the reverse strand, counting down.
CAGCTAAGGTCGGCCATTTTCCCTTTTGCCTACTGCGGCCTGGCAAATTTATCAACCCTGCAGTCTCTCCTGCACACACACGCACACACACACTCACAAAAACGGTCTCTCACACACATGCAAACTGGCACATAAATCAATCTCATTCATATACACACACAATGCATGCACACAATACTCAGTCTCAATCTGACACTCACAAACAGACACACACACAACACAGGCACACATAATACACACATTAAATGCTCATTGAGTTCTTGGATAAAAACACTTGCTGCAGGCCACCATGCTATCCCAGGCCTGCAGTCTCTGTCCCAGAGTGGCTGTGGACTCAGCACATACCCAGGCTAAGTGCTGTTAAGGTGTTAATTGTCCACAGTGCTGAGGCAGCTCCTCCCACCTGGCCTGTTATTGCACCGTAATTAGATCAGGTGGGTGCCGCTCGGTCCATGATCAGCTGACTGAGTGTTATTAGAGAAGGTGTGGTTTCCGTGGAAACTGAATATTGGCTCCTCAGGACGAGCGCACACTTTCACTTCACTTCCTCCTTCTTCCCGGATGAGTTGTTTGACATGATCAATTTTAATGAGTTTATTTAGTTTTCATTTTATTCACACCATGCCCTAGTTCTAATTAGCTTCCTGTTTTTTTTGTTTGTTTTTTTCGGCTGACCTGGTTTGACTTTTTTGGGAGGGTAGATGCTGACTCTACCAGTGTTGGGGTCATTTCCATTTTTCTTGCAGTCCAATTTAATGGAGTCACAACAGTCTGAGCCTCCTTTGTGCTTATAATGCAGGAAAAAAACCAAAAAAAAGTATGTACGGATTGCTGTAAATAACTGTTTTGTAAATTGAGAAATCCACACAGCATTTTTTCCAAGTAATGAACTGAAATTGAATTAATTCCCAGAACTGACTGAGATAAGATTTAATTTTCCCTTACCCCTGACAACAAGACCTGCATGAAAAAACAGAAAACTTCCTGACATCAGTTGGGAATTCACCCACACCTGACCCCTGATGTGAACCCTGACCTCTGACCCCTGACCCTTTTGTGTCCACAGGAAGTTAGCTACTGCCAGGGGATGAGCCAGATCGCTGCCATCCTGCTGATGTACATGAATGAGGAGGATGCCTTCTGGGCCCTGTCCCAGCTGCTGACCAATCAGAAACACGCCATGCATGGTGAGCCAATCAACAGGCTGCTCAGACAGGGGGGAGGGGCAGACCAGAGGGATGGAACCTTCCTGGCAGGAATGGACAGACCATCCAGCATTTGATTGGCTTCATTTCACATCAATCACACAGAACAATTACACAGATATGTAACACAGAGATATTAAAATAACTGGTAGAAGTACAGGTTATCATTTTAAAATAGACTGAATGTAAGAATGTGGAAAGTAAAACAGTGTGCTTGAGTTTTATCACAAGATGTGTGAATGTTTTTCATTTTCAGTTGGTTAAGGAATTTATAGAAGCCTTCCTTCTCCCACACGCTCACATGTCTCACACTCCAAAAAAATCTGCGAAAAAAAAGTGCTGTGAATTCAGAGACATTAGACATCTGCTTCCAGTGTGTACAGTGTCCCTGATTAACACTGTGAGGGTTAGGGATTCAATAAAAACTTCATTCTTCAGACATAATCATGATTATTAGGTAATCCATCACAAATAACAACTTTGCGCAAAAACTGTCCTTGAAGAGCCTAGAATTGCCCTTGAATTTTGCATTAGCAATACCCGAGGCAGCCAGTCAGGACGGATATACTCTCACTTGTACTTCAGACAGAAAGAGAGCGAATGAGGGAGAGGAAGACGGAGGGAGAGAGGTGGGTGATCCTGTGTAAACGGATAAAAATAACCTCTGAGTGGCACGGTGCATGATGCACCTCTAGCCCGGCTGGGTCGGACTGGGCGAGGTGCGTCTCAGGTGGGGATGGGCTCTTTCGAGGTGAGGCTGCGGCCTGTAACCTCTCCCTGTCTGTTCCCCTCTCCACAGGCTTCTTCATTCCGGGATTCCCCAAGCTCCAGCGCTTCCAGGCCCACCACGACCACATCCTGTCCCGCCACATGGGCAAGCTCAAGAAGCACCTGGTGAGAACGGGTGCCGCGTACGGGCGGACGGGAGACAGGAAACCCCCCCGGAACACCTTGGGTGGCCCTGTTTCCCAAAATATAGCCAAGGGAAAGCGTATGTGTGTGTGTAAATATATGTCAATATATGTCAGTACATTGTCATTCATATATTGGTCTGTATTAAAGAAACATTTTAGTCAGGACCCCATCAGACAGACTTTAGACTGTGTGTGTGATAGGTCTAGACAGACCCTATCAGACTTTGTCTTCTCTAAGAAAATGTGCTGTGATGTGTCGTCTATTATGATGAAATTGCCAATACCATGAAAGAGAATGAGTCCATTGCTTTGGGCCGCAGGCATTACCTCCAATAGGACACTACGCTTTATTCAGCAAAGGCCTTTAGCCTCCCTAAAAGGGATATACGATTCTGTCCAAACAAACTTCACATTTCAACATATTTTTCTGTTTTATTTTACTGTCTATTTTATCGCAGACAATCAAACACGTCCTTCGGAATGTGTCTTTTTCCGGTCGTGAAAATAACTGTTCTATTATAACATTACATCGTGTACGTTTTTGTCACGAAGGGTTTCAAATAAATTCCGTTAGTCACAGAGCCACGGATAGGACATAACTGCTGATGATCCAGCGTCCAAAATGACCAAAATAGAGACTCGGGCTTTATAAACTCTGACTCTGTGCTCTTCTTTGGATGAGTTTATGTGTCATATATAAATATATAATACTGCCGTGGAGGGGTGTGTACTTGTGTGGTACATTTAACTGAACACTCTCTCACTGGCTCTATCTCAAACACTCGCTGGCTTTTTACAGAGTAGGAATGAAATTCAAGCTGTGAATACAAGTCGTGTTGAATCACTTTTCCCGTAGAGACACCCTGGGTTCATTTAAGGCGTCCTGAGTGTTTTAAAGGACGTGCACTGCATGTGACTGAGCAGGGCAGGTCTGTAAGGGTTTACAGGTGTGTGTGCGAGTGAGTGAGTGAGTGAGTGTGTGAGTGTGTGTCTGTGTGTGTGCGCGTCTGTGTGTGCACGAGTGAGTGAGTGTGCGTGTGCGCGTGTCTGTGTGCGCGAGTCAATGGGTGAGTATGTGTTTGGTGTCTTTGTGTGCGCGAGTGAGTGAGTGTGTGCGCGTGTCTGTGTGTCCACGAGTGAGTGAGTGTGTGCATGTGTGCATGTCTGTGTGTGTGCAAGTGAGTGTGCGTGCGCGTGCGTATCTGTGTGCGCACGAGTGAGTGTGTGTGTATGTGTGCGTGTGTGCACGTGTGTGTGTGCACGAGTAAGTGTGTGCGTGAGTGCGGGCGTGAGCAAGTGAGTGTGTGTGTGCCTATGTGAGTGCATGTGTGAGCAAATGTGTGCGTGCATGCGCGTGTCTGTGTGCACCAGTGTGTGCGTGAGCGAGTGTGTGCATGTGTGTGTGTGTGCGCGAGTGTGTGCATGTGTGTGCGTGCATAAGGACAGCGGAGCAGGAACTGTCTATAATCACAGCTCTGTCTCCGCACTCAGGATAAGGAGCAGATGTACACTGGGATATACACCACCAAATGGTTCCTACAGTGCTTCATTGAGAGGGTGAGGAATCACATCTACAGCCTGTGTGTGCCTGAATACAGGGGTGTGCATCTGTGTGATCTGTGTGTATATGTGTCTATATGGGTGTGTGTTTGTGTGTGCAAATCTCTGTGAGCATCTGTGAATGTGTGTGTTTCTTTGTGTGTGTCTCTGACTGAGTCCTTTTGCTTGTAGCCATAAATGTATGTTTGTATGCGTGTGTGTCTCTTGTCCTCTGGGCTGAAGCGGAAGCAGCAGAGCTGCGCAGAGTCTCGGTGTTTGCGCATACCTTCGCTCTCAGAGGAAACCGGTAATCAATACATCACCCAGTGAGCGTGAGCAGAAGGAATGAAGAGAGCGGCTCCCTGTCCTCACAGCTAACTGAGAATGTTCTAGAGAGATCTCTGCTCAGTGTGCAATGCACAAAACACACACTACACGCACACAAAGAATACACCCTCTCTCACACACACACGCAAAACACAGACATATACGCTGTCAACACAAGGCACAAACACTCAGACACAAAGACATACACACACAGGTTTGCACACAACACAAATACAAATACAAAAATTGCATTCACGCTAACACGTGAATGCATGCACATGTACTCTGCACACAGAAACACATACTTGCATGTTTACACACTGTATACACATACAAACACTGCACATACAAACACACACAAACATGAGTGTGCAGTAATATTGGACTAGTATGATGGACGATTCTGTATGTGTTCCCATTGCACCTTAAAGGGTAGCTTCAGTCTCTGAAAGAACAAAAAAACAAAAAACAATTGTTCACCTAAACCTAGGAAAACAATTTGTTGGACAAAGAGGTGACAATGCAAATGAAACAGCTACTTTTCACCATAAAAACACTGGACACTTCTTACTGAATCATTGCCAGCTTGCCAGTGGCACTAGCTCATGTACATGGTTTTGCACACAGACATTCTCTCTCTCTCTTACTCTCTCTCTTTCTCTCGCTCAGTCCCTCTCTTACTCTCCCTCTCTCTCTCTCTATCTCTCTCTCTTACTCTCTCTATCTCTCTCTTACTGTTCCTCTCTGGCTCACTTGTTCTCTCTCTCTCTCTCTCTCTCTCTCTCCCTCTCTGTCTCTGTCTCTTACTGTTCCTCTCTGGCTCACTTGTTCTCTCTCTCTCTCTCCCCCTCTCTCCCTCTTCCTCCCTGTCCCTCTCAGTAGGCCCCTGGGCTCAGGCAGGGGGAGGGTGGTCGTTGTTGTGGTAGTGGTTTGTGGTCCTGTGTTTATGGTCTCCAAGCGCACGCTCAGTTTGCTTTGCTGATGGAGGGAGGGGAGCGGGGCTCCTGTCAGCGCCAGGGAGCCCCTCTGGGCCCGATCGCTGGGCCCGAGCCAAACAGACCCGTACCTTTCTAAAACACACAGTGGAGATGACCAGAGATACAGAATAGAGAGCAAGCGAGCAAAACTATTTCTGTTCATTAATTAAGGCAGAGATGTGATCGTTCTGTGCATTTGTTTGTGTGTGCGCTTGTGTGTGTGTGTGTGTGCATGTGTGTGAGAGTGTATGTTCCCTTCAAAACTGGACGTTGGTTAGCATGTGATAAATATAGGTTTGCTTAAACCAGGGGTTGTAGTTTGACAGACCCCTGTGTAGATCTATTGAACAGTGTAGAATCTGTACTTTCCAAATATTTTCTATCTGAAATATTTTCTCGACAGAAATACTTCAAATGGAAGAGCACATGCTTTTAAAAATAGTTTCATTTGTTTTTCTTCTTGCTGCTGTGAAGTTTCTTTTTCTGCCCACCATGTTTGCCTTTGAAGTGCTATTTTTGATGGTCTGCTGTGTCCTCTTCCGGTCCACACAGACCCCGTTCACCCTCACGTTGCGCTTGTGGGACATATACATCCTGGAGGGAGAGAGGATTCTGACCGCCATGGCGTACACTGTGCTGAAACTGCACAAGAGTAAGAACCTCACACCGTGTCATCGATCAGTCCAAAGGCTCCCTGCAGACAATTTTAGCTTTTATATAAAAAAAAAACTCCAAAAGTTAATGGTGAAATAGAAGTTCACAGCACAGAACTAGCTGGAAAAGTAACACCCCCTCGTTTTCTGTGCAACTTTACAAACAGGACAGCTATGTTACACCTATGATCTATGCAAGAACATGGGTTATGAAGTCATTTTTGGGAGCCAAAATACTCAGTCTTTTACTGAAGTGTACATTTTAGGACTTGGTTCATTGTGGAGTACCAAAAAGCAAGTGGACCATTAGCATGTGTGAATGGTGGAAACTGAAGTTAAGGGCTTCTTCAGGGTCACACTGTGATTTGAAGCCATACTGGGGCCCTCTTGAGCATTGAGAGTGTTGCAGACACTGCACTTCATCCAGAAATATGTTTTGAAACTTGCCTATGATGAAAGTAATGAAAATGTATTTGTGGCACCAATATATCTGTTTATTGAGCTATTGTTCTTGAGCTGGTGAACAGTTCCATGTGTAATGTTATAATGTCCGTTGTATAGCACTGTGGGACAGCATGTTCGTAGATGGCGCTGTAGGGAAGTAAAGGTTAAGGGGGTGGTTGACTGGTTGATGGACGGTCCGCTCCTCCTCCTCCTCCTCCTCCCCCTCCTCTTCCTCGCAGAGCGGATGCTGAAGATGAGCCTGGAGGACCTGCGTGAGTTCCTGCAGGAGAAGATCGCCAGCTCATTCTTCCTCAGCGACGACATGGTCGTGGAGCAGCTGCAGGCCTCCATGGCAGAGCTGCGCAAGCTGAAGATGGACCTCCCGCCCCCAGGTGAGTTTGAACGCACGGTCACCATGGCGACAGCCCCCACCCCATGCATCAAACGAAAACAATGTCAGAAAAATGAGCAGGCACTGGTATGACACTTAGAGACAGATACTGCCCTCAAAGACTGCTGAGAACTTCAAGCCACTCCAAGGGTCTCTACCACTGTTACATGATCTAGTTCTTCCTTTCTCTTCCCTCTCTCACTCTCACTCTCAGCTTAACTGTGACTTATGGGCAGGACAACAGTAGCATCGCTAACACAGAACATACATATGGGAACATGCTACCATACACAGAATGCTGTGACATAAAGTGATAGCTACATACATATTGACATCTCTCTCTCTGTCTCTCTGTAATGAAGCGGTGTTTGCCTGCTTGTCTGTGTGTGTGTGTGTGTGTGTGTGTGTAATGAAGCGGTGTTTGACTGCTGGTCTGTGTGTGTGTGTGTGTGTGTGTGTGTGTGTGTGTGTGTGTAATGAAGCTGTGTTTGACTGCTCTTCTCTCTCTCTCGGTCTCTGCAGCGAAGCCGGACGAGCTGCCCAAGCATCCTCTGGGCCTGGAGCGGCCGGTGCTGCTGATGCCCCTGAAGCCCCCGCCGCAGCAGGCAGCCAACGGCAAGACTGAGAGCCCCCCCTCGGGCGAGCCGACGCCCGCCCCAGTCCCAGCGCCTGCCCCGTCCCCAGTCCTCACCCCGGCCTCGGCCCCTCCCCCTCCCCTGCCCTCCCCAAAGCCCGTGCTGGTGCACAGTCAGGCGGAGCCCCCCCAGAGCACAGCCCCTGAACCCCCCCAGGAGGCGGAGCCTGAGCAGGGGGGCGTGGAGGACGACAGCGGGGAGTGGCCGCCCCCGTACGAGCCCCCGGAGATGGACAGCGAGGCAATTCAGCTGGCCCCTCCTGAGCTGGACCTGCCAGAACTGGACCCGCCCCCGCCCATCTTTGATGAGGATGTCCAGGGGCCCCCCCCGCCTCCAGCCCTGGCCCCCCCGGAGCCCCAGCACAGCGCCCCCCTCAGGAGCCCCCCGACCCTGCCCGTCCCCTCTCCATCCGGCGACCGCCGGCCCTCCAACATCTCCCAGTACGACAACATGACCGAGGGTGAGGAGGACCGCTACCTGGGCCGGCTCCTGGAGATGGCGGCCTCGCTTCCGGAACCCTCCGCCGCCAGCGACTCCACCCCTCTCCCCCGTCCCCCGCAGCTGGTCACCTGCCTTAAACCGAAGCCTTATCCCCCAACCCCTCCCACCCGCCACCATTTCTCCCAGGCCAGCCCCCAGTCCCCGACCCAGGACCTGGAGCGCGAGGGGGGGGGCCATGGCGTCAGCTTACCACAGCCCCCCCACTCTGACAGATCATCTCCCGTGCGGTCCCCCCCTCCACTGCCCCACAAACCTAAAATCCCCAGTGACCTTTCCCCTCTGGCGGGGAAGGACAGGGAGGGCAAGGGCCCCAAAAGGGCCCTGATGCCCCCCTCCGCCCCCAAACCCTCGGGACAGACGGCGACGGTACCCCCCGTCTGCTCCGACCCCGACATTCAACGGACACACCCCACCTCCAGCCCGCAGCTCCCAAAATCTGTGACATTTTAACCAACGGCCTCTGAAACTTCAGTCACTGCCCAGCGATCGAATCTCACCGCCTGCGGTGCAAGAAAGGAGATGAACCTTTTTCTAAAACAACAGACGCCGTTTACAACGCTGTACTGTAAAAGAGTTCACCAAAGGCGTCTGCAGAAAGAACTGCTTTAACAGATGTGTACAGAGTTCTTAACCTTTATATTGTAAAAAAACTTTTTTTTTCCATGATATGATGCTTTGGTAATTTTATAAATACTGATTTTGCTGAGGACAGATTTTTAGAATATTTAGCTTTGATTAAAACCTGATGAAAATCCTCTCGTGCTTCACTAATTAACCTGCATAGGGAGGTGAGGAAATGCATGCAACCGCCATTTGTCACTCAGACTCTTGCCTTGACGGTGTAGAAAAAAAAAGGGATGGAGTCATGTGACACAGTCATGTGGGAAGCAGAGGATTGTGGGTATGAGTCATGCCCTTGGTGCCACAACAAGAGTGCATTCCAATACTTTTTCTCGTCTCCTCCATTCCTCCACTCGTTACCTCGGAAATATGTGGAGGAAAGGAGGGGAGGAAATGAGGACATGAAACGAAAATTAAGAACAGCTAATCCGATTAGCCCTTCATGAAAATCGATCTCGGCTATTGATGAAGTCGAGTAACTTCAACTGATTCCAAGGATACCTAAGCCAATTAAAATTTTCTGTGGGTTGTGAGCACAATGATGTCACCCAGAAATGTGAAAAGACTTCCATGGTAGGATACATTGATGTATCCTTCTTTTGGAGGAAAGGAGGAGACAAGTGGAGGAGGCAAAATTTTGTTTCCTTTGTGGAACAGTGGAGGGAAGGAGGAAGGAGTGAGTTTCCAGGACACAGAAGAAAGGAGGAGAGGAAAGGGGGAGACAGATTTAAGTATTGGAACGCACCCCAAGACTCATTGGATCACGGTGCTGTCTTCATCCCTGTTACCAGGGGTCGTTTCTTAATTTATACACCGGCACGGGTTTTTATAGACATATTTAACTATGAATCCAAACACATGCACATTTTCCACAGTTTTTACATCTGTAATCGAACGAAACAAAAGCCATGTGCTTCTGCTTTTACTAAACCTTAAAATAGAGCACAAGCAGATCCACTGTTTTTTATTCAGTGAATGCAGAGTCCTGTAGCCCTGGTCTATTGTAATCAATCACCATAAAACAAAAGATGTGGTTACATAATTTATCGATCCACAGAGTTAATTCAGCCCGCTTGCAGTTCTAATTATGTTTCATCTGTACCTGTGATGGTGGAGCGGTGGGACAAAGAAGGGGGCCGTTCTCAGTTACTCGTTTCAGAAAAACCCTGCGCTGACATTCAGTTGCGTTCACACAGGAAGCACACAGTCTGTGACAGGGGCAGGCCGAGTGATGAAAGACCAGCTTGAGCAGGCCACTAGGGGGCGCCATCAGCTCCATACAGATGCTGCTCCATACAGTGCTTGAAGTGAGCGAGTGAGAAAGCTCATGTCTGTCTGCACAGTACTGCCGTTGAAGAACACTCATCTCTCAGTCTTGCCTTGTCAGTGATCTGTCTCCTTCTTTTCTCTCACTGTCTTTATGTTACTCTTACTTCTGTCACTCTCACTCTTTCATTCTCTCTGCTTTGTAGCCTGCTTCATTTCTCCCACACAATATTTTCATTGTGTCCCACTGTCCTTGAAACTCTTTGAACATATTTTAATCGTGGGAAATGGAAACCGATATGAAACTGTCCTCAAGTAAACTGCCATTAAAGATGGGGGATTACCCAAAACGTAAAAATAAGCGCTATTTTTATTTTAAAAGGCAGATAAACACATGCCTCTCCACTCAGCTCCTGGCTGGCTCTTTGCTCTGATCTGGCCTTGCGGTTGTCCATGTGCTGGCATTGCTAGCGGACTGGCTAACTCTTCGGTCCGATAACAAACTCGCAGCTTTGTCAAACACAAGCTGTGGGTGCGACTTTATGCAGACTGCTCATTTTTGAAATTGTTGTCTCACACCGTGTTTCACCACAAACAGCTCATCAACATGGCCTAGCAGCACAGGAATTCAACTTCAGGATCATCCATGACAGTACTTGAATATCAAACGTTTATTCTTTACGCACAGCGTGAAAGGAATGGAGGAGACCTGAGAGGGCACTGTGCACTGAGGCGGCGAAGATCTCGATGAGATGAACCTCGGGCAGATTCCTGCAAGAGCCAAGAAATTTCTGTCTTTCAACAAATCAACAATTTTTCCTAGTGCAGGACTGCAAAGCGTTTTCAAAGCTTTTCACCTGATCATTGCTTCCTCTTGTGCTAACCCTTTCCAGCCTGAAACAGGTCTATGGCTGTAACACCACTTGTTGTGTTTGTTGGGAGGGAAAAAAAAAATCTATGTAGCAATAATGTAGATATTATGTAAAGTTTGAAGTGAACTGTATGTAAACATGCAAACTGTTAATCTACATCATTTCTCACAGGATCTGTAAATCATAATTTGTTGTGTAACTATGTATGTTGGTAACTCCACCAGGTGAGAGCTAAAAAGCCTCTTGAATGAGAAAAAAAAACACCCATAAGCCTAATAATTGTTCTACTTCCTTAGCCATAAACAATGCAATGCCATCAGTGTAGTGCCATTTATGACTCAATTGCTCCACCTGTTGGAGAGATCGTGTTTTGCACTTTCATTTTTTTAAAACTCTTACTCCTTTGACAGTATTAATTAACCTTACAAGATTAGTTGGGGTTTTGTGTTTGGCTCAAAGTATGCCGTTTTTCTTTTTTTCCAAGTGTTGTTTCCAGATGAACATGTGTATGTCTTAAATCATAAGCTGGTAACCACAGCCGTTCTTTCATACTAGCTTAGAATAATCAATTAGCAAAGTAGCCATGATGCTCAGGAAACAAAAAACGCTTTATATTTTACAACGGGTTTTTCTTTTTTTTTTTAACAAAAATATACTGGTTCAACAAAGATTAGTTTAGAGAGGGAGAGCAAACAGAGCATTTTTGCAGCTTTCAAAGGTAAATTACTGCTTTAATAAGTTATATGTATTTTATTTTTATTGTGTCTTTTTTTGCACATTGTTTGTATTACAAGCAAAAAAGAAACAAACCCAAGAGCTTCCTATTTGTCTTGTTAGACATGGCAGGCGTGCGTTGACGTACGGTATCTCTGTAAGGAGTTTGATTGGCTCCACCCAAAAGGCTTTTTAGTAGAAATGGGAAAGAGGAGACGAGACATGATACAAAACTGGGTGGGGCTATGTTTCTCACTGATTTCAACCAATCACTGTTTTGCTGTGGAGAGCAAACTCTTGATTGGTTCAAATAAGTCAGTGACTGACAGAATGTTAACTCTGCCCATTGTAAATTTCATGAAATCTCACCCGTCGCTACTTTTGGGTATTATTGAGATCCGTGAGCTGTATATGTCGTCCTTAGAGATGACTAATCGTGTTTACGGACTAAAAAAAGTGAATGGCTCCTAACTTCTGTGTGTGTTACCTTATTTTCCTGTAGAAGGGAATGTAAGCGCACAACCAAGGAAATAAATTCAAGGTAAATTTAATTAAACAACATTTACAGGCACCAAAGAGTTGTGTGGCAATTCTTCCACAGAGTCCTTTTCACAGGTGAGGCTTAACTGTTTATTTTCACGCAGCATAAATAACACAGTTTAGATTCGGTTATTCAAAACCTTAAAGATATACAGCCCAAAAGTGTACCAAGTGCATTAGTGCATTAGGGCAACGTTTTAGCAAAACTATACAGCCCTTTTAAAATGGATTTATACAAGTAATAACCTTTGAGCGTACAGGAAGGGTGAATAAAAATGAGGGCCGTGTTACATGAGTCCTGTCCCATCCCCTTATGATAAAAATACAGACACAATGAGTCCTCAGGTTTTAGCCAAACCATATCAGATTGACCCAGGCTTGGATGCTAGCAGAGCTAAGGCATGTTCCAATTCAGTACAACGCGCTAAAAATCTGCTCCGGACATCATGAGGAATTTTTCAGTCCATGGACAGAATTTCAGCTCGTTTCCTGAACTGAAATGGAAGCGACCCCAAACCCTGACCGATGAGCGCAGTTAAGCTGCCCGATGAGAGTATTAGTATTATTATGATTATGTATTATGATTTATGTATTGCGGCTGTTGAAGGACACCCTGAGCAGATGCACTGAAACCACAGGAAGCCAGACTTTGGAGAGTGCGGACCTTGAGTTTCAGAGGAAACAAAACTGAGTCTCGGCTAGCGTGGCTGACGTTCATTCCTTTTATGCGAAACATCCATACTAATGTAAAACTATTTGCTATTTCTATTTGAATTACGAAAACTGCATGTTTGATGTAAAATATGTAAACATGATTTTTTCCTGTATATTTTTTTAAGTAGTGTAGCGAATCTCTGTTAGAAAACAAACTGATTCCTCACATACAGATAAGCTTTGGGACAGAGACAAGGTTAGCATATGAACATGTTACACGCTTCTAGAAGAATTCAAACATTTCCATTGCATATATCCGTGTGTAAATGGCCATTTAAAATTTCCATCCACTTCAGACCCTTTCATTTGATGCCACCATTCTTTCAGGAAATTTCTATTCAACCTACAGATATTGGTAAGGACCATTTATAAAGCTCAAACTGATTAGTACTTGGTACTGATCAACAGCAACATCTCAATGCAAATGTTTTCCTTTCAATCGAGTATTGAAGACAGACTAGTTTTGCAGAAAAAAATGACCTTTAAAATCAAACACTGGAGGAGTGTTTAGTTGGACAGAACAAACTCAGGTCTCTGAGTGTCACCTCACTGTGTCAGGTTCACTGGCCTTAAGAGGATCATTGTCCAACCAAATACATTCCCAGGGTTTAATTTTCCCCACAAAGCAACCCTGTGTCCATTTCTAAAGCTGCAGTATTCAAACCTGACAGAACATTCATCATTGGTGGCTAATTCTGAGGAAAGCCCCAAAGCTAGGACACCAGAGGGCATCTCCACACTGATATGTGATTGGCTGGCATTCATTAGTCGAATTGACTATTCATGTGCAGCGTTCTGATTGGCCACTGACTCCACAGAACTCACCAAACCTGTATGGAATGATTAGAAAGTTTGCCCGGCAGCAGCCAACTTCAACACCAACACCAAACATCAAATGAATCTAAAGCAAACAGACGAGGTTACATTCAATAAGTCTGATTGTGTCTATGTTCCACAGACTTTGGTCATCTTATTATTTCCTCCATTGCAATTAAAATTATTTCAAGCAAAGGGACTACTGGATATACCTGCTTTCATGATGCATTTAGTAAATTTTAGCTGATCACTTCAAGCTCCGAAGACCAGGCTAAGCAAAGGATGGCAGTTCAAACATAAACTTTGGAGTCTGGTATATTATTGGGTTGTTCAGTTAGAGGAGTGTGTAAGAGAAACACCCTCCGACAATCTGTCCAGTGTCTAAGCAGCCTTGTCTCTGCTATGGCAGCTACTACTGCAGTAAATGATGTTCTTATAGTGACTACACAGGATCAGAGAGCACCATAGAAACTCTGGAACAGAGAGGAGTGAGCTGTCCTAGACAATAAAGAGAGAGTGCGTTGAGATCTGACTGGGTTCTGAGACGACCATAGACGCTTTGGAACAGAGAATGATCAGCTTCTGCTGGCTTGTGATTGGCTGAGCAGGCGCATGTTGACTGTTAGCAGTGCAGAGCGCATAAAAGGCAGGTTCTAGGTGACTGTAGGCATCAGGTAGAGGCGGGCCTGTGGGCGGAGCTACATGCGCAGCTGCGCCAGGAAGCTGGTGAGTGACGCGATACTCTCTCTCACTTTGGAGTCCTCCTCCGAACCCAGGGCCATAACGGCCAGTCGAGTCGAACCTGTCGCCCCCAGAACACAAGGCAGGCTGAGGAACACCTCCACGCCGATGCCTCCCCAGCCCTAGAACACAACACACACACATTATACATACACCATACCTACACACATACACAACACACACATTATACACACACCATGTGAGTGTTGACTGTGCAACAGTAACTGTGCAGTAGTTTGTGTGTGTTGTCTGTGCTACAGTCACTGTGCAGTAGTTTGTGAGTGTTGACTGCGCTCTGTAACTGTGCAGTAGTTTGTGAGTGTTGACTGCGCTCTGTAACTGTGCAGTAGTTTGTGAGTGTTGACTGTGCTCTGTAACTGTGCAGTAGTTTGTGAGTGCTGACTGTGCTCTGTAACTGTGCAGTAGTTTGAGTGAGCGGAGCTCATGGCTTGCCTGTGCCAGTGTGGAGACAGAGTGGGTCTTCCTCTGGTCCATCAGGATGCTGTGGGCGATGTCAGCGAGCGACAGCCCCACCGACCACGACCGCTGCCCCTTCCCCTTCAGGATCTCAAAGGCCCTGCCACCGACCGCACAGGACAGCACAGGACCGCACAGGACAGCACAGGACCGCACAGGACCATGGGTGAACAGAGGTGACCACGAATGATTGACCCAAGGATAATCACACAGAGGACTACAGATGCCCAAACAATGAGTGACCAACGGTGGCCATAAATGACCCAGAGTGAGCACAGGAGGGAACACATGCTAATCTACCCTGTGCTAATACCAGCATGTATCTTAACTTGTATCTGGGTTATAGCATGCCATAGTGAAATGCATTATTGATTCAGTCATGCTGTACCTGCGCTCTCTGCTCTGGGTCTGCTGTTAGCCGGGTCTGAAACTCTCGCAGATGCACTCACATTCCCTAACATTGTAAGTTGCTGTGGTGAAGTGCCTCTGCTGAATGGCTGAAACAGGGTAAAGATACCTGAGGCGTGAAAGGCCATGGGCTCACCTGTCGGTCAGCGGTTTGGTGGAGGAGGATGCCTGGATCATCTCAGAGCCCACGGAGCTCATGACAGCGACTGAAGCACAAACAGAATCACAGAATCAGGTCCTCTGTGCAACACTGTGCCGTAAAGGTGCTAAATTAGCATAGTTATGGGAACGCTCTACTAATGATTAGACACCAAATACTGTTCCTATTTTTGTGTTTTTTTCTCCAAGCATGTCTATGTGGTACAAACATCTATGTTCTTCTGAAGTGGAGCGGGGTCACTGAGGCTTTAGGACACCACAAATGGGTGGAGCTACAATTAGCTGTCAATCACTGACTTGTTTAAACCAATCAAAATGTTGTGCTCCCGCGGTTCGTTGCTTATAACTTAGTGGTGAGAGCCATTTCTGGTGTCATGAGTACTCACTCTCACCATTATTGTGAACTCCTTTTCTGTATAATTAATATTACTGGGATATTAATTAAAAATGAACTGAATCAGATCAGACTGAATTTAACTGAATAAAACTGAACTCAACTGAATCGAATCAGACCATACTGAACTGATTCAAACTGAACTTAACTGAATCCAACTGAATCAAACCATACTAAACTGAATCAAATCAGATTGAATCAAACCATACTGAACTGAATCAAATTGAACTGAACTGAATGCAATTGAATCAAACCAAATCACATCATACTGAACTGAGTCAAGCTGAACAGAGTTTATCTGAGCTGGGCTGAATTGAGAGTTGTGGCAGAAACGGGCGGAGCCGTACCCTTGTTTTCTGACATCTCCCCGATGACCCAGCCCTGCAGGCCGGTTACGTGGGTGTTCAGGGTGACGTTGAGGATGTAGTTGAGACGCTCAGAGTCCAGGTTGCACCCGGCACCGATCACACGGGTCGGGGGTAGCCCGCTCTGCCGCCATGCCACATGGGTCATGATGTCCACTGCGGAGGGGAGATGCAATTTCAGGGTCAGACTGAGAGGGACTCACTTTTTATCTGTGGGGGTGCAGGCTTCGGATCTGGCCAAAAACTAACTGTATCTAAACTGGAGCCAGTATAGACCCAAAAACCTCACAATGGGTGGACCTGTTGTGCTGTGGGGAAAGTGTGTGTGTGTGTGTGTGTGTGTGTGTGTGTGTGTTTGTGCAACATTGGGGATAGAGTATGTGTGAGTGTTACAAACTGTAGAGACTGTGTGTGACAATGTGTGTGCATGTGTGTGACAAACTAAGGACTGCCTGAGTGTGTAACACTTTTGGTGAACATTGTGTGAGTGCGTGTGCATGCATGTATGTGTGTGTGCATATGTGTATGTGTGCGTAAGTCTGGGCGTGTATGTGTGTGTAATGGCACCGGACCTGGCTGAGAGGCGATGAGCAGCACGGCTTGGGGACTGAGGCGAGTCACAGTGGGAATCACCCCTCTATACAGATCCACGTTGGTCTGGACCACGCCCACGTATGACTGCTCATTACTCCACGCATTCGCTGTCACCACC
Source organism: Albula glossodonta (assembly GCA_019788955.1). Taxonomy (NCBI): domain Eukaryota; kingdom Metazoa; phylum Chordata; class Actinopteri; order Albuliformes; family Albulidae; genus Albula; species Albula glossodonta. The sequence goes on along the minus strand of JAFBMS010000386.1, from coordinate 39,550 downwards.
ACCACCTTCGAGCCCACCGAAGATGCCAAATCTACCGGAGGAAAAAAGAGCTGGTTCATTAACTGTCCCTCTGAAGATCTGTCATTCTCTCTGTTTAACCTATACTAATTTTACTTTCATATACAACAGAAAGAAATGGTTATTCCTATCGACAGCAGATACTGAAAAAAATTCAGAGGGACTGAATTTTATGTCACATTTATGATACCATGATTTCAAGTTTAATACTACAAAGTTGTGACTAGTCGGGGGACAGGGCAGGGTTTCAAGAACCTATTGGGTTAAAGAGGTTTAATTTGAGTAGCCCAACCATAAACTGACGAAGGACACCGAGCATAGAAGAGGCAGCACTGGTGCCAAAAGGCTACACTGCTGCCCCCTAGTGTCAGTGCAAATAAATGACAGTAAAAAGACAGCTTGAGCGCTTGAAGACCGATTCCCACCTTTTGAGACCTCCACCTTTGGCAGATTGAAGATCTCCAAGTCCATGGTCCCTCCTTTGGTTGCGCAGTCAGGAAGGTCAATGAACACCAGCTTGTCCACGCTACCCTTTGGTATTAAAAGGTTTGTTAATGGTTGCAAAAAGGTTGCTGAAAGAATATCCGCATTTGCTGTATTCATGAAACTAGGTCAGATACATCAGAGAGAGACACAATCAGAATGCAAGCAAAACCACTGCAGATTTTCTTCACTCTCCACTGTTTAAAATCTTTTACCTTAGCCAAAAGGCTCATGACAGTGGCCATTCCCAAGTCTCCGCCTCCAATGACAGTGACTTTGTTGATTGGTCGATCGGGCTTGACTCCACCTACAAACAAAGGCCAAAACGACATCTGTAACAGGCATGACTTCCCCATGGGCCTGGAAGTTACCTTTGGAGAATTTTCAGCTTGATCAAACACTAATGCTCAATTATGTCAGTGTGAACATATTTAGGACGACATGTTTAATTACAATCATGTGGCCAAATCACTTTTCAGGTAATGGAATCTCAGAGAAACCTGTGCTTTTTTCCACCAAGCATGAGTGGTTTGAGGCATTAAAAAGTGCTATTTGGAAACTCCATTAAATGTGCAGACCTGTGTAAGGTTAATATTTACATCAGTCAGCTGTTTAGCGCAAACCGGTCATTCACAGAGTTTCCTTGTAGGGCGGTCAAATGCTTTGGGCTATCTGATAAATCTCCAAATGAGTGGAACAGAGCCACTCGATTTTCAAGTAGACCGAGGAATGGAGTACCGAAAGCTATGGAATTGACTCCTGCCCTTGGGCTGGAAGTTTTAAGGCCAATTCATTTATTATCTTCGTCAGGAATTTCAAGGTCATTCAGACCAATGTTGACATTGTCAAGCATACCAAGGCCTGTGGAACTGAGAAACACACGATAATAAGGGTTTTTTTTTTTTTTTTTTTTTCAAATGTATGGCACAGGAGTTTCTTCAACCACTCTGCTTCTAGGCGAAACAGGTTAACTGAGATGGCTGTGGACATACCTTCAGAAACCTGCAGTTTGCTCACATAGGCCAGCAGCTCTGTGGGGTCCTTGCCGTCTCCGGAATTTTTGGAGCTGAGAGGAGGCTCCTCTTCAAACTTTGCAATCATCTCCGTCAGCAGCCCATTCACGGTGGACTTGGGCTGCGAGACAGTTTCACACAGAGCAGAACAGGGTTTCACCACACACCAGCAAGCATTCATTTTACACTAATTAATTTAATAATGTAAGCAATGACACTGTTTTAACGTGTTGTCACACTGTCCGCTGAATTTCTTGCGTCAATACGCCATCAAAAATTTGACAGCACCAATTGGTTTGCCATTAACCCCGATAAACCTGGGTCAGTAGAGTAAACAAAGCCATCCAGGTGCTCTATCAGTGATTGAGCATCTGGATTTGAGACTGCAAGCTCCCCGAGTGCTGTGCCACGCCGCAAGTTCTTACATGGTCCCAGTTGTGCAGACCTGGGAGGTATATCCTGCCCCGAGCATCCACGTGTTTCCCCTCACGGATCACCATGTTTGGGGTGGGGCGGAGCAGGCAGATAGGGGGGGTGAACGGGAAGGAGTCCAGCAACCACATAAGAATTGGTAGGTTGTACGAGCGCCCTGAAACAATACATATTAAATACGTCACAGAGATATTTGTGAAGAAAGCATTCAACCATTTCTTGCACATCACAACAAATGGCAGGAGGTTTAATGCAGGGTGCAGATTGGCCTCACTTGTTAAACTCCGGCTCATAATTATGACATCATAAGTATGAGCCTAACTGATCTCACTCCGATGTAGTAGGACCTGATGTAGCACCATCCAAAAATGTGCTTGGCAAAGAAAACAAATATTTGCTTTCAATATTAGGAAAAATCTCACAATAAGTGTGTGTGTGATGATAACAAAACCGTGCAAGTGCTCTGACGGATGACTGAGCCGGGACTTGGGAATGCTTTCAGGTATTTAATTATAACCTTCTGTCTTAATCCTTCTTAAAACCTCTCCGTTTCTTCGGAAATACCAGTCAATGCCAAAATACCTGTCATCGAAGCTGTGAGGGCGGAAAAGTCTTTACGTAATTTCTCACTCACCTTGGTATCGGACTGGAATGTTCCCAACCAGTTTGAGAAGGTCTTTCTGGGTACTGTCACTGAAAGCTGTACGTACAGACAAGAAGTGGCATGTTTTTAATAAAATACGAAGGCAGAGAGATTGTATTCAGACAATTTTAACACTGATTTCTGAGCTATAAACCCATAACCTTACTTACACAACCCAGGTTTGAGACTATAATATGAATCAATCGAGAGTCAAGGCCTTTTTCTGATGAGTTTTGATGTTACGCAGATTTTGTTGTTTTCATACTTTGTAAACAAGTTAAAACACGTTCAGCTTCCTTGTCAAAGCCAGTCACGGCCAATAAAATTACATATACGTTGTTTCTAAACAATGCATTATTTTAACCAAGGTCCTATCCTGTAGCATTTTGAAATCTAGCAAACTTACTGTATGTGCCGGCTTGCGGCACCATTTCAGGATGCATCCTGTGTACTTTCTTTAGTTCCTCGATCGCCACATCCCGAAATTTGTACTGAAAATAAAGAAAACAAAAGTTTGCTGTATCATACCCTCATTCACATTCTGTTTAATTTGTTCTATATATAACCTGGTTTGTATGCTTACTCGACCAGCAATGCTGTAAAGCTGGTTTAGCCAGTAGCTTGTCAGCTAGCTTTTTAGCTATCTATCCACTCAGCCACCAAGCTGTCATATTATCAAGATAGCTAGTTGTTAGCTAAAATTCCCATATTAACTGCAAACCTTGCCGAGTGTCCTCTTCACAGACTCCGAGCTTAGATCCATAGCTATCGCTAAACATCTGCCGGTTGATTTTGTGCAATCGATGAGGATACCAAACAAAACGCCTGACTTCTAGGAGCTCCACCGGCAGACTGCTATCCACACATAACTTGGCAACAAAATAAAAACTTCCGCGAACCTGGAGTTTCCCGCATGTTCCGGGTATGGCAAGCCGAAGGGAACTTTATCTGCGGTTACTCTGGTTGCCTTTTCTCTTTCTTCCCAGTTCAGTTCCGCCATAAATTCACCCCCGGTCATTTTTTTTGTAAATCATGCTGATTCGATTCGGGACATTTTTTGTTCTTATGACTTGTGTCTTGTACTAGTACTTTTGCCAGGTCGATATTATCACTTTTCCTCGAACGACCATGGAAATTAGCCTAGCAGTTTCCTATTAGAAAATGCAAGCCAGTTGTTATACAGTGTTTTCTATTAACACTACGCATGCAGCCTACAGCATCCGAGAACTGCTTAACCCTCCTAATATCTTTGGGGTCAATTTGATCCCATTCAATGTTTATTGAATGGGATCAAATTTAATTAAATGATTGATGTGTTTTTTTTCCTTCATATTTAATTACTTTTCCTAAATTAATGGGGACGACTGGGTAAACATAAAATCAACATGATGGTATGTTTTCAATATCTTGTACACATTTTGAACGCTTTGGTGTTCTTTGGGGCTAGTTATTCTTTAGTATGTAAATTCTGAAATTTAAAGCCAACTAAAAACCTTATTGTTTGTTTCCCAATCAGACTGTTGTACAACGTTCTTTTTGGAATTTGAAAAAGTGATTTGTTGTCTACTACTGCAGTTGATTTGACCTCCTTGACCACAAAGCAGTATCTAAGTTCACTTTGTTAATGGACATCAAAGGATTTGAAAGGTGTCTGACTTCACCATGTAATTAGGGATGACAGTAAATTAAAAAAAAAAAAACATGTTTGAGCTGTATTTCCTCAAAGACAGTCAACCTGAGGTGACTGAGACATTTGAGGGCAGGCCAAAAGCCTCGGAGGCATGCTAACACCTACAAATGTTCTTTTCAGCTCACCTGTTTTTATTTCCCATATGCACATTCAGTGACCTCAAAACCCCCATTCGAATGGCAGTTAATTAACAAATAGCAACCAAGGTGAATTCTAGACTGAAGTGTAAGCTCTGCTGGCGTGTCACATAGACTTGAGGAGCTCTAGCGTAGCCTCGGCACGGCGCCATAGGGAGAGCAAACATTCACTAGTGAAACTGCATTTATACCCATGGTGCGATGACCTGAAGTTACCGTTCACTCCAGTTTTCCTCCATCTAATGCTTTACATTGTAAGGCTACCCCAAGTGCATTTCCAGATTTATCTTTATAATGTGTCTCAGAGTCATACTAAGACAGTGCATCATTATAAAGAAACATATTGCTTATTTGTTTTTATCAACTATGTTGAAATATTTTTGATCATTTTGGTTGTTTGAGAATGTGTTTGAAATGCATTTTGTCAAGTTTTTAATTACTATGCAGATGGTGTCATTTTGTACAGTGACATAGCTGCACACAGAGAGGAACAGTTTGTTGCAAGCAATTTACAGCTCCGCACATAAGGTAGCAATTAGCCTCAAAGGTGTGAGAACATTTTTCAAAATATCCCTTTAATAAGGAAAAAAGAGCACCACGCTCAAGTCTCACTTTGCAGAAAACGTTAACACTTGAAATACACTAGCGACCTGAAAATACACTGGGAACGCTAATGCCAAATAAAATTAGCCATGCAGCACAATGCACCCTTAAGCTCACATATTTTATGGTTCTTCTGATAAGCAATGGTGCCAAGGATTGCTTAGATATTCCATTCACCAAATTCACACCTCTATTATAACTCCTTTCCTGCAGCACTTAAAATACAGCATATTAACCCAAGCATTTGCTCTCATGTTTATTTATAAACTATATGCCGTCACTCTCACACAAGTAAACACATACGCATGAACCTTGTTCTGACATAGCTATTACACAAACATAGATTTCCAAATAAATGATCCGTCAATTATTCAACAGTCTTCGTGATTGCACCACAAGTTTGGACTGTCAAAAAAACTGTCCGCAACTTTTCAATGTACACTATCATCATTAGTTTTCAAATAAAGACTGCATATGCTTCATTTGACTTTGAACTGTATAAAAGAATAACTGTCTCTGTATTTCACCATATTAATTAAACACTTAAAGTATTAATTAACACCACATTCTGAGGACGCAGACGGTCACATCTTGAGACACACTCACCCTGGAGTCTGGGCACAGCGCTTACTGCTGCAGCAATCGCCAAGCTAGGGACATGGCAACTCAGACATTGCCAAATTCTCATGGGTCACTTCACAAAAGTGCTTTCTCACATTCTCAATCCAGTTTCAGGCAGATTCACTGGTTTGATTCTCAGTCTTCCCTCTGTACCCACTTTCACTATGTTGAGCCGACTTGTACAAAAGTATAGGCAATGTCCTGGAGGTGGTTGAGTATGTCGCTCGGAACTCGCCACTTCCGAACGGCTGACAGTGGAGATGTGTAAGATTGGTAACACACTGACATTCACTGCCTTATCTGCGCTATAGAAGGCAACGTTCGCTGATGGCAATTTACTACAAAATAGAGGGCTGCGCAATTACTCACATTTTAATTGTAATTGCAATTATGGGTTGTGTGGTTAACTAACCGTGAGAGGCTGTAATTATGTTTATAATGAATGCACTTTATTACGTTGCTTCAGACCAAGTTTATTAGTTTAGTTTTAAGGTCATAACGTTGCTTTCATTTTTCATCGCCACCATACTGAAATTAATGCATAAAGGACCATAGTCAAATTAAAGAACATTCTTTTGTTGATTGATGTTTTTAAGAGTTCAATAAAAATAATTCGATAACTGTCAGTTTTTCTTGGCTTTCATCCCCAGTTGTCACAAAATGTTTGTTGAAACATATCATGTCCATCTTGTATTCACTTCGTCAAAATTCATAAATGAAATCACAAATATGGAGCACATTATGGCAATTGGCATTTCTATCATAATTGTGTGACCCTGAAAGAACAGTGACAGGGTCTGAAAAGCAACAGCTAGCAATTTTTCAATTTGCAGGATTGGAGTCCATCCTGAGTCAAGCACTGAAAAACAATCAATGATAAATTTTTCACTCTACTGTACTCTAATGCAAACTTAATAAAGTGATACACAACCCCCTACTCCCAGCAACTGTACACAAAATGTCTGTAAAGGAAATACTTTTGTTTTGTATCATACAGAGCAGTAGGAAATTGTTCCAGATCACTGTGTGTATGCTAGATTTTACTGCAGCCTCTTGACTACTGTAATCAATATAATTATTTCCATTATTTGCTAAATTAATATTGCTGGTTTGCATGTAACATATGGAGCAAAATCAGTCAGGCTGCATTAAGACAGAAGCCATTAAATCTCAAATCTGATTTCAAATGTGTTCTTTCCAGTAGGCTGCTGCTTCAGTCCTTCCCAGATGACTGGATCATATTCATGTTCAGACAAGCTGTTTATTAGACATGGTGTGATGACACATTTCATGAGCGGAATGACCAAAAAAAAAAATACTTGGACAAATAAAATTCAATTTAATCATTCACACACATGACATGTGGGCAGAAATTGGATTGCAAATTGGATCGAGAAAAGAAAATCTGATTTCATGTGAATATTTGCTGTTTACACCACAAGGGAAAGAGAAGATACAATTTGGATAAGGAGGAAAAAAATCAGATTCGAGTCACCTCAAGCTTGCTGTCCAAATATACTCATTTGTCTTGTCTGAATGAAAACAGTTTATATTCTAGTCACTAACACAGAGTTACATGCATATGGCTAAATGAGTAATCACACCACTTATGGCAGCAGTAGCTGGTTGAAATGAAAAGCTGCATACACACAGTCCACCATGGCACGAGTTTGAGACTACCGCTCAAGGGCATCACCAAAGCCCCCCCCCCCCCCCCCCCAATTCTCATAAATTCTGTGACTTCGTTGCTAACTTTGACTGGATATGAGTGGATGGGAACATTGATTATCCTGTGGAACATCTACATGAGCAGAAGGTGCCAGACCACATGCTCTCCACAATGCCAAAGGCGGCCTACGGCTATCAGCCTCTACTGCTTCAGGAAACGCACACTACTGACAAATAAAAACCAGGACCCAATGAGATCTGTCAAATCTTTTAAACAAGGAAAAAATACATTACAAACAGCATTATGTCTTCTCCTGTCAGTAATTAAATTAACAGCATTAGTAAAAAGGAGAACACCGCAAAGGCTAAAGGCCAGTGGGCCAGTGTTGTGGCTGAGACATCGCTGCTAGTCACTAAGCGGAAAGCAAATAAAATGTGTATAAACTCTAAAGGTCTCTATTCATAGGAAAAAAAAGAATGTCATTTCCATATTCTATTGTTTCTTTCATTTGTTGCAGCACAATGATTGATAATGGCAATAGTGCAAACCAGCTCATTCTTGAGGGGAAATAAATAGTGTAACTTTGCAAACGTGCTTTGCCGATTGCTCTCCTTTATCTACGGACAGCTCCAGTCATTGAAAATTTTTTTTGCATTTTTCTCTTCCTTTCCACTTCCTCCATTTTGAACGTCCTCCTCATCTTCCATGATACCTGAATGCAAATGATACCAGGGTGGGTGTGCAGGTCTGGGTTTGGGGGGGGGGGGGGGGGGGGAGTTCACAAGGCATGTCATCGAACAGTGGCCTCTCCCAAGCAATGTCCCTCCAATGGCAGCTTAAGGAAACAAATTCGTCCGTAATGAGACGCACTAACACTATCTGGTTTTTTTCCTCTTTGCGCTTTGGAGCCGTTTGAGCTCTTCTTCCTCCCTTTTCTCTTCCTCCAGGTCCTCTAGTACTGCCATCTTCAGGCTGGAGGGAGAAGCACAAGTAGTCAGCAAAACACAGCAGAATCTTTGAGGCATAAACACCAGAGGCAGTTTTGAGCTCTAAAAGTTACATAACTCTGAAAGCGATGACAAAATACCCCAATTTTAATCTGATAGGCATTAGATTACATTTTTAGGCATTTAATTCACACTTTTACCCAGATTTATTTACACAGTGTGCATTTTGTTCACCATCCATTTATATAATTCTACATTTACTAGCAGTGCCACTCAATTGAAATGACTGCCCACATAATTAGTGCCTATTATCTGCAAAGTACATCCTTTTGTCACTATCAAAATAATAAGCAAATGCAAAGATTGTAGGAGCAAAGTCATACAAGAGGAATGCTCACTGAAACTCCAGCCAAAAGTCATTATCCAACATGTTCATCCTCACATAAGGAATTATTCATTATGACTCATTTCTAGCATGCCACACATAATTCTTTTATCCGAAATAAAGAAAATGCACAAAATTCCACCTGAAACTATGACGTCTCCTTCATATATCAACTTCCCTTTTCTCCTCCTTCACAAGAGGTCTTCAGAAAGCTTAGTGGAGGTTACAGTTCAGGCTACATTAAAACTTGACTTTCAGTTCTGTTGTAAAACTTTCTGACTATCATTTCTGAAATATAGAGACACAGAGGTGATGTCTGTCAGCGTGAAACAATATTCTGTAATAAAAACTCAACTCCTTCATTCACTCCCAGTGAAATCATCACGTCATTTACTCTTGCATATTCAGAAACGGCTTTTGTATTGGCACATGAGATACAGGTTATCACCAACTATTTTGAAGTCAAGACAGAACAGAACAGATCAAGTTATGATTTCTGAAGTCAAGTTCCTTTTTGAACACTTACAGTGCTAAAAACACAATTTAATCTCATTAAAGATTAGTGTGTATATAAAACAAAATGCATACGAGCACTCTCAAAAGCCAAGAGTATTAAGGAAAAGATATAGAGTTGGATAAATCCTATTTTTCAGAGCATTTCCATGCCTCGTTTCACAGCAGTTTGAACTGGTTAACAAATGTAAAGCTTTGGCTAACAGGTGTTTCCCTGTGTGAGACTATCGCTTTTGTTTGTAATAAAGGTCAGGATTTTCTATTTGTGTATGGGAGATACACCTAACTGGACTGCACCTAAGTGGTAATGTTAAGCGCAACTTATTGTGGTGAGGGCATTCCCGGATGACTCCCGTATGACTCTGAGACAATTATCTCAGGGTTTACTGAATGGGAGAGCGTGTTACACCTGTTGGGAAAATCAACACCACAGAGGAAGAGGTAACTGAAGGGAGTTAACAAAAGTACCACGGAGATATTATATGATGTATCAAATTTAAAAACAGACACAACCAAATCATAGTTGACAAGCTTGTTAACTCCATTCATGCTCATAGTTTAAAGTAGTTAGAGTTAATTTTTTTAAGGACATTTGCTTTTAGCGGCAGTTTTTACTAGACCAAGTTACGTCTGTTGTTTGTTCTGTCAGCATGCTGTAGGTTCTGTCAGTCTGCCTTTAAAGTCAGGACACAAACTGACCTGCATATAAAACCCAGGACATCAGAACCAAAATCCAATGCTTTCATTTTCTCATTATGCTATAAGGCAGTGCTTCCTTTAGAAAAGAGGTCATACTTTAATTGCTTATACTACCAGGTGAATCGGTGGAGTCCTAATTAGTGAGAGTGTGGACTCCTGGTCACTGGAACTAAACCACTGGATAGCCAATGATTAATTCATGCAGGAAGCAAGCAGCAACAGACCAAACCTACACTCAGTTAAAATACATTTTAATAAAAAAATGACTGTAGAAACCAACATTCTGCAAACTTATCACTGATTGGCTGTAAGAAAAGCCAGCATACACAAGGGACGCCCAGGAATGCTGGGTCTGAAGATGAGGCGATCTCAGAGTATTTGTGGGCTCACTCACCTTCTGGCCTCCTCCTTCTGCTGGTCTCGCCAACTGCTCTCCATGAACTTTAGTGCATAGTCACTTTCCTCTTTGTATCTGCAATTACACAGGCCGTTAGTCACGCGCTGTAAACACACCGCAGGCTTTAAATGTGCTCTGTGTACTTAACAGTCATCCTTTAACCTCAATTCCATTCGATGGACAGAGTAGGACTGCATTGGGTGGGGGGGTGAACTTTTGTTTGTAAAGCAACATGCTTCACACCTAATAGGTGATTAACCTGTAATGTATGTGTTAACCATGGTTAGCGTCAGCTACCCTGCCAAGCCTGAAGGGATCCTTCTCTGATAGTAAATGATAAGAAAGGGACTGGAACAGACTGCCTTAACTCTGTCACTTGCCGTTACTCTAAATTGAGTCCAGTTAGAACTGGCACTGTATTACTGCTCTGCTTAAGAATGTGGGCTGTTCTGCCCTAAGAGCCCATCCTAACATCCGGACGCCCAATGGCTTCATGGCAAAGAGCGACAGCTGTCCTGATAGAGTCCAAGTCCATCCAGGTAAAACCGAACTAGAGCAGAAGACAAGTTCAGTGGGACAAATTAAGGCCAAAGACCCCGAAACAGACACAAAGACAATATCCTCGTAAATTTTGTTGGCAGCACAACACTGATTCCTTCCATGCCGCTACCACACGCATAGAGACACGCACACAGAGACACGAGCACAGAGACACGAGCACACAAACGCACAGAGACGCAAGCACAGAGACGCGCGCACAGAGACACACACGCACAGACAGAGACACACAGTTGGCATTAAATAACCGATAGCCAGCGCTTACTTGGTCCTGTCGTATCCGAAGATTTCCCTGATATGCTTTGAGATTTCGTTTTGGTCTTCGCCGCTGTCGTCGATGAAGTCGTCCATCTCGGAGTCGTAATCTTCCTCCTCATCCTCGTACTTCCGCTTGTAGCTGGAGGTTATGGGCGGGAGCCTCGGGACTGCACAGACAGAGAACATACGCCACACCTTTAGGGGGCGAAGAGGAAGGAAGGATCTGGTGGCCATCTCTAAACCAATCAGCAGTGGGCAATGACAGCTGTATCCATGTTTCCATGACAACTGCTCTTAATTATGTGATCAGCCTGGGGACTGAAATTTTGGCCAATAAATGACAGGAGAAGACTTCTTTTGCCCTCACATGAAATGTTTTGCTGTGGTATACTCTACGAGCGAACTCCTGCCCTGCTCACTGTACACACTTAATTGGCTAACTGAGCCATATTTAATAGTGAAAACCTACAGAGACACTGGTCCTCAAGGAACAAGGTTGCACCCATCCCTCAACAAAATGCAAACAATATAGGGCCTACAATTATTTACCATACACTCCCCGTACCAGTACACTCCTGACAGTTTTTCTGTGTGGATTATTTCTTTGTCATCAGAGTTTGAGTATCATTTTTGCTCTTCATATAAAATAATTGCGCAAGGTTTTTGCTGCTCTCAGACATGGGATATGATTGGTTGCTCATGACTGTCTGCCTAAGAGGTCCGCTCAAACGCGTTTTTGCAGGGGTAAATGTTCTGAAACAGCGCTGTTCCTCGCCACCCTGATGGAAAAGCTGCACCCCCCCCCCCCTCAGGCAGAAACTATGTGAATGACAATGGCCTGCGAATACCGCTGACTCACTAATCCAGCGCTGCACTGGGCACGGTCTCTGACAGAGCTGCTTTTGTCTGCGGCCGTGCGGGGCCGAGGGAGGTTAAATGATACAGGAAGCTCCTCTCCGCTTCCATCAAAGAGCAAGCGACCGGAAAAAACAACCCTCCTCATCCTCTCTCTCCTTTCTGTTTTCGGCATGCCTTTCTTTTTTTGTACCATTTGGAAGTGCAGGTTTTACTGTACATTTTGCGCTAGTAATGTGCTGCCTTCACTTAAGTCCTGCAGCTAAACTAAGCAAACACATACGATACAGTCATGGCTAGCCAGGAATGACTGAACACAGTGCACATGACAACCCACACTTCATGCTACAGGCCAGGTTACAGCACCTGGAAAAGTAACATACTTAACACTGAAAACTGGAAACCTCTACTATTCTGGTCAGTAACTAACTGAGCTATGCAGCAGTAATCCATGAGACGTCTGGCTAAATTAAACATGGTATGCCGCCTCCGTCATAAACTGGCTCTGACCAGGAATCCACAACGTTTATGGACAATTCACCTGAAAACACAGCAACAATAAGAGGACATTTGTGAATGAGAAGGGGATGTGGTCCTCATTATTCAGCAAATTTATCAGCGATTACACAGCTACGCAAATACACCAACTACCATTTTTGTAAAATAAAAATGTTTTACTGCAAAAGTATGGTGCCATTTTAAAATGCATTGTATTATACTGTTATCATTTGTGTGTTATTTTAAAATTGCATTTTATGATGCTGTTATCAGGAATCCACAATGCTTATGGTACAGGGAGGGCAATTCACTTCAATACATGACAACAATGAATTCCTCATTATTCAGCCAAAGTAGAGGCAGTTACGCAGCTAACATTTTTGTAAAATAAAAATCATATAGTTTTTATTTTAAAATATATTGTGTTACTTAAAAATGCACTGTATTATAATGTTCATATTGTGGCGTCTTAGCCTGCAGTTTTGTGGAGCACCTTCCCCTACCGAGCCACTTCCTGCCCTTTCTGGCTAACCTGACTTCTGTACGTCACTTCCTCTATGCCTCTAGTACTTTCTCTAGACCGCAGGTACATCAGGACACACGATGATGAAAACGGCCCGCTCATCAAGGCTTCTTCAGCTCATCATTTAAAAACAGTTTAGGGATTACTGACAACTGTGTCAAGTGTGGACTTTAACAAGCCAATTTAAATGCCTGAGCTCCGTGACCTGGCAAGCTGCTCCAAGCACTGACAACCCTGAGAAATCACCCTCACAAATACTTCCTGTGTATGCTTTAGCTCATCAGTTTCCATCTAAGTCCTTCATCATTCACATTTTTGAATTTTAAAACCTCAGTTGCGTTCCCCCTTGGTCTTCTTTTTGTTAAACCTTAAAAGATTAATGCAGGGCCTCAATGGGCTGAAGTACATGTTCTTGTCACTGTGGGTCACTCACATCATTATTCATCTAATTGCTGATATAGAGAGTATCGGTCAGTATTGAGACTTTTTGTAACGTGTTTATCCTCTACCTGGTGGCCTCATCATGGGTCTCTGGCCTGGGGGAATCCTTGGTCCCATCCCGGGTTTTGGCGTAAAGTTCTTGGATGAAATGGTTTCGGACACCACAGTGCACTGGGGTCTCCCAGGGCCGGACCCCAGGCTGTTGGGGGGGCGGCCCTGGGCGCTTGCGGGCCTGCCGGGCCCATGGGCAGCAGGTCGGACCCCCCCGGAGCCAGGGTGACCCTGAGTGCTCGGCCGAGCCTGGGGGTTCCCGGCCTGTTTGAGCGGGCCGGAGCCCGGAACCGGCCGAGCTTGTCCCGGCCGAGCCTGTCCGTTGCTGTTGGGTCGGGGCGGTAGCCCTTTCCCTGATCGTGCTGGATCTCCCCTCCCGGAAGGTGGAGGTGCAGCGGATCCAGGCCTCCCTGAGGGGCCGGGGTTCGGCCTGGCCTGTGTGGGGGGGCCCCCCGGCCTCGCCTGGCCCCCACCTCCAGACAACCTGGCTGGGGCGGAGCCATGAGGGGCGCCAGGAGGTCGGGGCTTCCCGGGAGGTAGCGAGGGGTAGGGGTTCCCCTTCCTTTGGCTAAGGTCACTGCTGGCACTGGGTCTCTGCCCGGACGCAGAGGGGTGCGCCCGTGGCGGGGCGGGCGATTTGGCAGCCTGCGGGGGGGCGGCTTTCGCGGACGCTTTGCCGCCGAAGGCACCTGAGGGGTTGGAGCTGCTGGAGGCGTGTTTGGGTCGGTCCGAGTGAGACTGTTTGGAGGAACCGTGCGGTCTTTCCCTGTCCCGCTCTCTCTCCCGTTCCCGTTCCCGCTCCACAGGGGGGTGGGGCTTAGGTTTTTTACTCATTCCGCTTACCATGGGCTTTTCCGACGAGCTCTTGTGCGGTTTCCCATTCCTCGCCTCTTTGTCTGATGCCGGCCCACTCCTCTTGGAGGGGACAGAGTGAGCCTGACTCCGCCTGTCCTTCTCCTTGTCCTGCCTGGAGTCGCCCCCCCCTCCGCCCCCCCCTTTGTCCAGCTTCCGGGCCTTTCTCTCCAACTCCAGCTCCCTCAGCTCCTCCGCCGTACGCAGACGCTCCTCCGTCTTCTTGGTGGGCTTCAGCTCCACCGGCTCGTGCTGCTTCTTCTGCGCCAGCTTCAGGAGGTCTGCGAAGTTCATGGGCGGCGGGGCGGGCTTTTTGGACGATGACGCCGGCTTGCTCGCGGTCCTGCTCGGCAACCTCTCAGGCTCCGGCTCCGGCTCGGACTCCGAGTCGGACCGCGAATACTCATAGTTGTCCTCGTCGTCTTCGTTGAACGTCTCGCTCCCTTGTGAGAATTCAGAGGACCCCCCCTTCGATGACCCCCTCTTTTTGGGCTGCTCCACCACTGGGATGCCGTTGTAGCCCTTGAAGTTGTCCTTGGTGCGGGAGGCCATCGCTCTGGCCTTACGGTCTGACTTCAGCTCCACCCTCTTGGCCAGCAGCTCCTCCTTCTTCTTCTTAAGGCTTTGCTCTGCAATAAACGGCAAGATCAGCACAACTTAACGACAGTAACTTAAATGGTAATAACTACCATTTACACAGTCCATTAAAGGCCCTGTTACCAAAAATAATCACAGCTAAAAAAAAAATAAATAAAAAGCACAACACTTCTGCTACACTGTATTGCGCAACATAGTATGAAATTACATTGTACAACACTGACTCACATGCATTTCATTATATTTGAATTTTATTACAAGGTTGGCAGGTTTTCCATCTTCCTGGTGTCAAACTGACAGGTATTAACCCATACCACTAATACTACGTGACTGGCAATTTTCACAGTTTTCCACAGAAAAGGTCAAAACAGCCCTTAACCCGTGCAAGCACAGAGGATTCACTCACTCCTTCGTACAGCCATTTGGTTAATACCTTAACCTCATCTTTAAAAGATGTGCTGTCTGGTTACACTAAGCCTCAACAGTGACTTTGAGTAAAGGGGCAGACTTATTACATATAGATTTGATATCCTTCAACACAGCACAGTATTCAGGCGGTATTTGCTTATGTATTCGATATGAACATATGTATTCCTTTTACCTCGAAGTACTCGTCATTCTGGGTGTCATGATACTGTTCTGATATCTTTAAAGATTATTTAAAACACAGAGCCATATGCACCTTTCTTTCTCTCCTCCATCTCCTTCTTTTTGAGGAAGGCCTGGATAGCGGCTGATTTCACGCCCTTCGCTCTGGGATCTTTCTTCGGCGGGCCGACCTGAAGGCTGTAGCGTTTCTATTCAAGCAAGGATACAATCAAAGGCATGACAAAAAACTGTGACACATTCAATCACTGACTACTTTTTTTTTTTTAATGAAACCATCTCAAAAATAATAATAGACATTGAGACATGACATGCAAGATGAAGTTATCTCTGCTCTGGCAGGTGCTCTTCAAAAGCACTTAAAGGGTCTGCCATTTCCATGGAAACAGACAATGACTAGGCTACATCCTGCCCTGGAAGAGTTGTCATGGCAGCCATGATTTAAGTTGAGCTGTCTCTGGTGGAGAGAGGGGCTTAAATGCAGTTCCCGATATAAGTGCATGTTTAAATGAAAAACTGAGGACCACAGCTGGGTGCCATGTGGCTTAGCCTTGAGAACGAGTCTTACCAAAGGTCCCAATCTATTATAACCCAACCTTTAATTATATGTATAAAGATGTTACGTTAGGTTAAAATTTGATAATGTTTAACATAATAGTCAATTTATTAAAAATAAAGGCTGTCACACTTAAAATAATTTCCATTTGAATGGCAGAATAAAACTAGTGTGTCTGTGTGGTGTGTTTCCACATAGAAACAGCCTAGTAAAGTAAATAAAATAAATCAGTCAAATTGCAGGATAATGATTTCGCCTTGCTGTTCCCAGCTCTGTCATTTTGGCTCCTGAAATTAAAATACAAGTAGTCATTTACTGGTTTAAAAAAATCTTCAGTGACAGTGTGGCCCAGGGACAATCTAATGAAAAAAATCTTTATTTAGAAATATTTAGCTCTAAGGATAAATGGGGAATTCAGCTGCTGTTTCTAACTATTGAAATATATATTTAACTAATTTAACTAACATTCATTTTTCTTGCATGTGACTTGTGTGCTATTGAAAGTGATGCACCATTTCCTATGTATTTGGAGTGTCATTTGGCATGCTCCTGGTTAAAAGCAATATATCTCAATGTAGAAACAGAGCTTTAAACGGTAACAAGTGAGACTGTAGAAAGCTACTGTGCATCGATAAATGTGAGTCATTCTATGTCTGACCGAGGCTAAAAATCTAGAGTATATTTGTTCTTGTAGCGCATAGATTAAAAGCAACGTATGTCATTGTTAATTGTATGCAATTTTTACAACTATTTAGGCAAAAAACAGTAACCGAGTTGATAAACATATGGTAGGGAAAAGGATGAATTCTCTGGGTTTCATCAACCACTACAGCGCTTACAGGCGCTGAAAATGTTGGATGCTCTGCCACGCAAATTTCCTTCTGACAACAGCTCGTCACCTTTTCCGGGTCTGTATGAATTTGCTCTTGGGGACAGAGACAGCGCTAACATGCAGGATCTGGAAAAGACTGGGCCGTGTGTGTTATCGACACTAAACATCTGTCTCCTCCTGGGTTACTATTTCCCCTGTTATGCAATGGAACCACGATGAACTCATATACGTTTTGTCTTACAGGCAAATGTATAATTAAGCTTTAGTATATGTTAGGTAAAGACTGGGAGTGGTTCCTTGCACACTGACAAACTGGGAATACTGCGTTGCATGTTGCAACAATGTAACGGTCTCGCCGGCTGCGTGCGGTCCATCTTCCTTGGCTACAAAGTATCATTTCTCTGGGCCTACACTGTCGATACTACAATGTGTCCAGTTGGTTACACCGTCTCTAGCCCAGTGTGACGTTCAGTAATGGATTTCCTAACTCAGCCAGCTGATTCAATCTGTTTAAATGGCACAACGACATGAGATATGGAGCATGTTGCTTAATAACAACGAACTACGTGTAATTATTTCAACAAACTGTGCGTTTCACATTTTCACAATTAACACATTCGTGAGACTATGCACAATAAAGAATAATCCAGAATGAGAGAGAAGGCAGCAAATTAAACCCCAAACTATTCTCACCTAATCAGACTAACTCGTACCTTCTACCAATCTTGTATGAGTACAGGTAAAATAGTTTAGGATAATTACCGGACAACATTTATATTTATTTAATCGTACGATTTACTTGCCACAAATAGTGGTTGACAACTGGGTTGTATCTGTAACGTTAGCCAGCCAGCAGCTGTCGACAGACAACTAAGTGGCTTGGCAGGTAGCTAGCTAGCTAAACGTTAAAGGGTTTGTCGTACTTACCGGTAAAGTGCTGAGGCCCTGGTTTTGTGAAGCAATGGAGAGGACATTTTCGAAATCCATGTCTGTCTTTTCCTCCGGCAGATGTGTCTCCCTCGCACAGTAACAGTTCTCCACTTATTCCCGTTGTTTCAACCCCTGGATTTACGCCTGTAACTGCCAGTCGAAACAGGGTGTTGTTAGTGGTCAGCTTGCTCGGGAGTAAGCCAGCTTTTTCTTTATAGCAGGCTAGCTTGCTAGCTAGCTAAATATTTAGCCAGTTAAAAAACTAGCTAGCTGCCAGGCTAGCTACAAAACTAAACCAAAGAACAAATAAACAAGCTTCAGAAGTTAACATCAGCCCAAACACCACTTGATAACGTTGGCTAACAAACCCCTTTGTATGACGATGAAGGGTAGCTATACCGATTATGTTTAAATGAAACAGACGAAAATAAATTATCAAGCTGCTGCTAAGGTGTAGGCAAGACTTGACTTGTGCGTCGGTCGTGTCACAACGTCACCCGCTTTCCTTCGTCACTTCCTCTTTAAACATTTTTGTTTGTTCCTTGGGAACAGAAATCAGAGGCTGTTGAACTAGGATTTTAAATCGATGTGGTCTAAAATACTGATTTAAGAAAGGAAAATGCAAAAAGTATCGTATTCGTTAAGTGTCGTTAGTTGGAAAATAAGCAAACGTTTTGAATATTATAGTTGTCCTTTGTACACTTTAAATTAAGCATACGGCCCATATAATGTTTGCTGGAGAAACATAAACTATTTATGAAATGTGTAGTTTAGCTTAAGAGCGTCGCAAGAATGAAGGGTGATGTCTACGTTCAAAGTAGTTGATAAAAGTTCAATGATATTCGGAATATGATTTATGATACATGCTGAAGATGTATTTATAATTTTAATGAGATAACATGTAGCAGCACAACATTTCACCAATTGTCACTTTACGGAAGATCTTTGGGATTACGTATACTGAGTATGTGATAACTGATGATTGCTTCTGAAGTGTTATATTCATTTAAACTGGTCAACAATACGCTGAATCGACTATCTTCGGGATTCGTATGGTGTCTTCCCCCTCATGGTGAACGACTACAAAACCCACAGCGAGGCATACAAGCTCTCATGCATAGACAAGGTAAACATCGGTCAAAACTCCTCCCATGAATGAACAGTGACGCACTCTAAACCCTGCCCTATTATTGTAATCTCTACTCCTGATTGGTCTGATGTGTTGACCACGCCCGTTTTTTTTAAATATTCTATGATAGTCCCTGATTATGGCAGGTTTGTTCCCACCCCCATTGATGTCAGCCTGTTCTAAAAAAGAGAGACAAAAACAATTCGCATGACAAAAAAGCTCCAAGATCATTTCTAGTTGGCAAACAGAGCGGCAACGCACACATCTCGCATATTAAGAATACACATCTGCTCTAATTCGCTGGGATCACTCCAGAAATGGTTTCTCCTGTCACTGTGGTAAGTAGGCTACTTCCAGTATCGTTGATTTTGGTTTCCTTCACTAAATACGGTGCTACGCTCGCTCAACAAATCGATGTAGCTTTCGTCTTTGACTATAGGTCAGGCGCTTTTTCTAGATTGAGTTTAATTCCATATGGTACATGAACGGCACACATTGGCTAGTGGTTTGTTTTGATTCGATAAATATGTTAAAAACGCAGAGATGGCTAGCCAGCTTTTGCAGCTTTGCCAAATAAAACATACAAAACCAGGATTTTTGTGCGTGTGTTGTCATTTACTTCGGCCGTGTAATCATTTTTGTCAGCTTCTCTTGTTCAGTTCCTCCTTTGATGAATAACAGTTCAATATGCCAAGGGCATTGGTAGCTGTGAAAAAATTAAAAGGAGGTATATTCTTTCGACCCTGTGAGATCTCCCCGAAAAACACTGAACACGTGATCAATAAAAGCATGTCAATGTTTATCTCGTGTAAGCCGGTTGCCTGTAATATTTGAATAGACATGCAGTCAAGAACAGTCGTTTTTGTCTGAATGCTGAATTACCAATTTCATCACGTTCACAGTCTTTGTATATCTCAGCATGTTATGGATTGAGGTATTTAGACTCTATGCTCTGAATTTGAAGCTTGGGCTAATATATAGCAAAAACGTGCTTGCATAATTCTGTAGTTGCATAGCCTATTCGAGGTTCCAGTGGGGAATCTCTCCTGTTACCGTTATTCCGCTATCGAGTTCGTCCTGTCGAGCGGTGGAGACAGGCAAGTGTTTAACAACTATACTTCTGAAATATCCTGAAAGCAACTTTTAACTCTAAGTTGCTAACCTTTACCAACTCATTTCCAGTATACTATTCACTGACGATAAATCATTCATGTGGCATGTTGGACACTTTAAAGAGATGTCTGAGCACGCTCAAGAATCATTTTACTTTTTTGTTTTCTCGGATACCCTTTTGTTCTTTCTGTTCTTCCAAAG
The DNA here is from genome assembly GCA_019788955.1 of Albula glossodonta. NCBI lineage: Eukaryota > Metazoa > Chordata > Actinopteri > Albuliformes > Albulidae > Albula > Albula glossodonta. The sequence goes on along the minus strand of JAFBMS010000386.1, from coordinate 19,300 downwards.
GCCGTATTTAACAAAAGGAAAACCTATCATGTGACGACCTTTTTGTCTTTTTTCCTGTACCCTCCAGTAACGCATGCGCTTCCGAGCAGAGCTGCTTTGGCAACTCATACAAACCTTAATTACCTGCTGTTTTTAGTGTTTTCATCAGCGTTTACTGCAGCCGTTTCGGAAAATCTCTATTATTATTATTATTATATTTTTTTATCATTAGTCCATAGATGCGAATTCTGTCAGATAAATTAGTTACTGTACTTTGACTCAAGTCATAACGGAGCCAATGTATGCATGTTAGTCGTGTTTGCCTACTGTTTTTTTTTTACTGACTTTAATGATTACAATGAATTAAGCAGGCGCATAACTATCGACCGTTGTCCTTTACGGTTTTATAAACCCCGACTGCAGCCAGAATAGAGACAGGATTACGAGCGGGTTGCTGTGGAGATGGGCTTTCTGCAGCTGTAGAGAAGTAAAGGGCTCGGAAAACAAACGCTTCTCTTAGAAGGTTCAGCAGTTATCCTCTACCGGAAGACTGGCTTCTTTCTTAGATGCGCCATATAGTCTCTTTTTAGAGTGAGAGACAGTGGGGTTGTGTTTGAGAGAGGGGTGGTGTGTGTGTGTATGTGTGTCCGGTGGGGGGTAGGGGGTGTGAGGGGGAGGAGCTGTTAAATGTGAGACGTTCTCCTCAAGGTTTACTGAAGTTCAGATTCTCTCCGGCAACCACATGACTGTGATGGATCGATGCCGCTCGCTAGGGGCCTGCCGTGGTAGTGGCTGCTTAATTATCTGTAAACAGCACGGCCAGCGAGGCAGCGTGTAAATACGGGTCGCATGTGGTCGTGTCCGACCAGAGCCATGGCAAGCTTTACCTCAGCTGCCCCTGAGCCGGCGCTAGTGAGGGCACCTGCCGCACCGCTCGCCTCTCCCCTGTCCTTGCATCAAAAATAGCCCCTGCACCTCGGCGGAACTCCATCATTTACCAACTCCGCTATCTGCACGCTGTCAGTCTTTACAGCTCGAAGCTTTTTGATAATGATGGGGCTGCCAGCATCCACTGAGCGGATATAAACCGATTATTCTTCCTGACCACTGTAGACAAAATTAGAAATCAAGGGATTTTAGAGCATGTGTAGTTACTGCATTTCTTACAATCAAGTGAAGTTTCGTTTTCATCTTAATTTTCAAGAAACAAAATCTCCTATATATGTCATAATTGTAGAGGCAAATTACAAAGCCACTGAAAGCATGTGCTTGTTATTCCATTGTGTGATTATTGCAGTCTCCCACATATTAAAACAGTAAGCGACTGCCAATATTTACACCAGTTTGTAAGCTGGTAAACCCAGCCACCTGCTGGTTTCCTAAATTGTTCTGTCTGAAATACTGTAATATCAACGCTTGCCATCAACATCTGGCTTGATCAGACACACAGGAGACTACACTGATGAGTTTTCCTGTATATGGGAAGCCCTGTCAGCAGAGGTTGAATTATTTATTCTTGGGATTTGATTAAGCCGTAAATACACTGTCACTGGATATTATCACAGCCCCGAGATCATTCGCACACCTGTTTTTAACTTCACTTTGGCTGGACCTGTCCTGCAGCCTAAAATCTGATCCTTTTATCCTTGATTGGATCCTGAATTCCGGTGCGGTGCACTGTTTCACGCTGTATGTGAGAATGATGACAGGAAATGAGTTAACTTTTCTCTTGAGGGTTGGTGCATTATCTGGTACCACATAGACTTTTATCATCTGAGGAAATAGTGCTTTTGTAGATCTTTGTTATTCCACTGCATTCACTTAAGTGTAATGTATGTTGCTCTGAAATTAAGCCTTTTACTGTCCACTCTTGATGTTCTGTAAATTTTATTGTTAGTCTTGCGGCTCCTTCGAAACGCATGCCATCTTTCCTTGCCTTACAAGTTGGACTGCTAACAAATATCTGCCAATAAAAATAATGATTTATAGATTAAAAGATTCCCTGTGGTTTTGGGAACTGAACTGCAGGGAAATCTCTCCATCAAGCAAATAGCGTTGCCGTCTTAATCGCCTTGGCAATTCCTTTCTGCCTCACCGACTCCGTCTCCCACAATGCACAGGGCTTTTGGAGATTAAACAAAGGCTGCCAATGGAGTGAATGAAAGGAGTCAATAGTGTCATGTGATTTACACGGGTCCCGCCTTTACAGTAGATGTGTGGGGCCTGCATGCATTCGCAGCCCTTTGATGGTGGTTATGGTCATTAGCCTTCATTATTTATCATTCAGAAGTCTGTACTTTATAGTCCTTGATGGGGAGGATCAAAGGTCCTGCTGGAACTTGAAAGAGCTTGGCGCAGGCGTGCGGAGGTGGGCACTTGCCTTGTGATGAAGAGAAAAAAAGAACGGATTCAAACCCTGCAGAGCTGCGAGCAAGCTGCATTTAACGAATATGAATCTGCACTGCTGTGACCTCTTGGGTTCTCTGACGCCTTCATAACTCTTTGTGTTTTTTTTTTTGGGCCCCAGTTCTGCCTGGCCTTGCAGTTAAAATCCAGTGCTCTGATTGGCCAAATGTGTGATGGCTGTGACCTCACTCCATTTCATCACGTAGCACCTGACACTGCTGGGGGGTTTTGTGTTCCAAGGAGCTAGCTTGCATCTGGAGGGTTTGCAGGTTCAATTCCTGAGTGGGAAAGCATTTTAGTGGCTCTGCAATGCAGAGGCCTCACACATTACCTGCATGCACAATTTGTACTCAATTTGTTCGTACACATAGATATTCATAGGCTATTCTAACCAAAAACATTGTGTGTGTGTTATGATGCATAAACAGGACTTATTTGGAGCTACTTGTGAATAATGGGGAATGTCCCAGAGCGTAACCTTGTGTGCCAGGCGAAAGCCTCTCTTCTATAATTCACTTCATGTCAATGATATTTGTATACCACTTTGTACAAAGGACATTGTTACAAAGCAGCTTTACATAGATCCTGGACCTGAAACCTGCAACCCCCCAGAGCAGGGATAGGGTGACAGCAGGAGGGAAAGCTCCCTGCTTCAGATGGGGAGCCCATCTGCTTCTGGCCAGCACCTGGTAGACATGCTGAGCCTTAAAGGGGAGTGTATAAGGGTCAATGGATGAACAGGTGGGAAAAAGTCAAGGGTGGGCAAAAATCACTGGCACAGTTTAGGTTTAACATTGTGATTCAGTGCGGCAATTAAAACACTGGCCATGAGTAGCCAGAGGAGGTAAATGGAGGAACACATGCAACTATCCTCAAATAATCTACCCACTGTCAAAGCTGTCATGTCCTGTGTGTGGCAGTCAACACTGTTGTAGGTTTTGTTCTAGGAGGTAAGGCGTGAGTGTCTTGACGTCTCTCAAACTTTGGTTGTCTGGTTTTCAAGTCTTCCCAGAAGGTATTGGGTTTGACTGGGACTGTCTGGCCGACCATATCCAGAGTAGGTGCAACAACATTACTTCACCACCAGAGGGCAGATCAGCAAGATGAGGGTCCTCAATTTCTGATTGTTCTCATTTCAGATCATGCATATTGCATGATGGGAAGAGGCTACACTCAATACAACAACCTGTCCCAGCCCTTGTCAGAAGGACAGCTGGAACCATTGTTCCACGGTGTTGAGTTTCAGTCATTCTTCGTGGTGGGTGATGGGGGTTACTTGAGGTGAAATGTCCTAGTGAAAATAATCAACAACTCCCAGTCCCATAACCATTACCTGTTGGTCTTTCAACTGACTACATGAAAGAGCGATTGTGAGCGAACCTTTGGAAACCTAAGAATGAGATGTACTGTCTTCTCATTGTATCCGGTTGATCTCAGTGCATCTGTCTAGAAACGTCCCAGTTTTTTCCCATTTCTGTTCCATTAAGAAGCCACAAGAGGGATCAAAAATCAGAGGACCATTCACTGGAGGGGAAGGGCACTTCTACATTGGTCTTGAGAAGTGGGTAATTTTTCTTTGTGTAATTAAGCACACAAAGGGAAAACTATGAGACTGATTTATTGACAATCGCTCCCCGTATTTCCTGTGTCACTTCAGACATTCTGTCCTGCTTAGAGTTTCCTGACTGAAGTCTTGACAGTTCCTCACGCACAAAATATTTCCAGCTTTACATGAGAGAGACTTGTGTAATGACTAGTGTAGTTTGCAGACCAATAAACTGGCCTGAATTGAACTGCTGGGAAAAACTCCCAGCATTCCTCTCTGTGGCAGTGCAAGAGTAAATGGAAGGTATTGGAGGAGCAGAAGTTCAGGAGCAGAAACATCACAGAGCACCAGAGCACATTTCTGTGCCAAATCACACGCATTCCTCAGACAGAGCCATGGAGCTGCCGGTAGGAAATAGAGCGATCGAACAAAGCAGTCGCAATACCGGGGGCTCGAATCATACGCAGATTATGTTTACATTGCCCGAACAATGGGGGAGGGGGGAGGCTCAGTGTGAGTGCAAAACGTGGATACAGAAAAGGAACAGGCTCTCCCTCTGTAAGCCAGGCCTGGTCTCATTATGACACAATGTGTCAGCTTTTGCCCTCACACTTCCATGGATACAGTGGCCCCTTTGTTGGCTCAAAGAAGAAATATTCATTGGTTTCCTAGTTTCATATCTGCACACTTTTTTATGTGTCATTGGCTCCACGCTTGTCTGTTTTATTGCTCGGCGTGTCGGATAGGTGATATTGTCTTTGTGGGTGAGTGCAATTTTATGCAGGGAGCGGTTCCCTGTCTTTTGAGCTAATCTGCGGGGGCCTGTACTGAGCTCACATGACAATCTCTCACTCCCGTCTCATATTGTGGCTGAGCTGAATGTTTTCACACCGTGTGCTCTTTTTGCCGAAGTGGTTTTTAAGCTTGGTATATTGACTCTGTCCGCAGGCTGACTGATGCCAAGGTGTGACATGACGGTACATTTTTTCCTGGCAGTCGACCCGCAAGTCCTTACGCACACCGAGGGGATGGCATTACCACCAGTCCGGGTGTGTTTCAGAAAGTGTCAATTGGTTTTTATTTATTTATCCAATTCTAATGGCTGAGAGAAAACTCAATGTAAACACATGGGCTTCCCATGACTCATTCGCTCAGTGTGATACATTCAATTAGTTGTGTTTCAGTTCACAGGAAAAAAAAAAAAAACTCTTAGATAATATTAGTGTTCAGCACTTCCTTCGGTTTACCTACATGTTATTTTAATGCAGACTTGCTCAGTATTCAATTCTAGAACGTTCTAAACTTCCCCATTTAAAAAATAGGCAGTCTCAAAACCAATGCACAAGGCAGCTCCTCTGCACTAAATGGTGCTATGATTTGTTATCCGTCTTATGGTTCTTAATGGAACGGAATGGGGAAAAACTAGGACATTTCTAGATAGATGCACTAAGAACAGCGGGATACAATGAGAGGACAGTACATCTTGTTCTTGCGCTTCCAAAGAGCTTGGGCGTTGAGAGCAGGGAGCTGAGACTCTCATGCATGAAGAGAAACCAGCATAACCTTGGGCGAATCTGGTTGATGCGAAGCGGCCTGCCCCAGACGGAGAACGGTTCGGGAAATGATGCAGATGTTTGATGCTTTTGCTCTGTCCTTGGGCATGTGTGGAGAGAGTGCTGACTGTCCAGAATGTGTCCACTCACGTGTTGAAATCCACCATATCTGCGTTTGTCACATGCTGAAATAAAAAGATTGAGAAAATGGGTTTTTGTTTAGCGCAAGATTGGCAGCCTGCTCTAAGTGAACAGCTTGTCTCTATGTAACACAAAGAATCAAACCCTGGGTCTTGGATATCTGAAAGTTTTGACATCTTCTGCCATGCTTGGTTTGTGCCTGCAGTGCGATCACCGAGCCTCTCCATAATCCACACTGAATACCGCACACACTTCAGCAGTCATACGAAACGCTTACCTTCTACTGCATTTTTAATCAAACAGCATTAGTCCCGTACGGTTAATAAGACAAGCATGTGATGTCACTGTGCATATGAGAAGCTAAGGTTGCCGGGGGTTTGTGGAATAATTGTGCCAGGTAATATGGTCACTGCATTATACTGCATTACAGTGTTCTCATGTCGCAAATGGCAAGATCAAGTGAATTCACTAGACTTAAGAGAGTGCGCACACACACACACACAATGACAGCTGAAGTGTGTTTATGTGTGTGAGTGTGAGAGAGAGAGAGAGTTAAAGTGTGTGTGTGTGTGTGTGTGTGTGTGTGTGACCTCCTCCCCACTTCTTGTTTCTGTTCTCCGGAGGTGCCCCTGAGGACCGTGGAGTGTGTCGGAGTGCCAAATGGGTCAGAGGTTCACTGCCATTGTTCCTCAGTCCGTTTGGTCTTTAGCCGTGCACAAAGCTCTATTAACTGCACAGGAACTAATAAAACAGTCACGTTTTCTGGAAAAAAGCTCTAAGTGAGTAAACAAAAAAACCTGAAAGACCCTTGAGGATACGTGACATGAAACCAACAGCTCTTAAAGCAGAAAACGGATTGTGCTCTTCTCCAGGCCTGCAAAGCTAACACAGAGGTGTGTGAGTCCTAACAGTCTGAGGGACCACATTCATAGAACACCTGCCCTCACATGTATAGTGTTAAACGGTGAGGCTATTGCCCTGCAATAAGTCCACCTAGGTCTTGGATAATCCTCCTTCAAAGGAGAAAATCGTACCCAATTGCAGAAAGATCCCGTTTATTCAGTGCCCAAGACCGACTAATGAACTGCCATTCATTCAGAGAGCACCATGACCTTGACACCATTATTTCAGCCTCAGTTTCCTTTTACTAGCGAACAGGTTGAAGCCGCAAAAATCTGTCACGCAAGTCTGGCATCTGGTCTCTATGAGGCTCATGCATTATGAGGTTAATTTGGGAACGTAGCATGAACACCGCGACTGGGTGTTCAAATCCCAGGCGTGCCATAACCAGCTGGGGCAAAGGGCTTTTCGCCCTGAGAATCCGGCAAAATACAAGCCATGTTCATGGCTGCCTCCTCCTGAGTTTTGCAGGAGAGGGATGCAGTGGGAGGCTAAGCAGTTCATTTAGCTAATTTACATTCAGGTGTGAAAATGGGGGGGAAAAACCCAGCTGCATCATAGTTTATGTGTTTGTTCTTTGGCGGTTTCAGGTGAAGAGCGAGGGACCCAAGCTGGTGCCCTTCTTCAAGGCCACCTGCGTGTACTTTGTGCTGTGGCTTCCCACCTCCGCCCCGTCCTGGTTCAGCGCCCTCATCAAGTGTCTGCCCATCTTCTGCCTGTGGGTTTTCCTCCTGGCCCATGGCATCGGGTTCCTGGGCGCCCATGCCAGCGCCCGCAAGATCCTGGCCGGCCTGATCTTCTCTGCGCTGGGGGACGCTTTCCTGATCTGGCAGGAGCAAGGCTACTTCAGCCATGGTGAGTGGACCCGTTTCTACAGATCCATCCAAGGGACATCACACCAACATCCCACCTCACCGTGGCCTGTACTTTACATTATGGTATTTTTTCTAGTATATTTAGGCATTTAGCATTGTCCACAGTGGCTTACACTGCCCACTTTATTTTATACTATCTCCTTACACAGCTAGACATTAGATATATATGCTGAAACAAATCCGGTAAAGTACCATGTTCAACGTTACAGTGGCAGTGCCCTATTTAGGAATTAAACCTGCAACCTCTAAGTTATGAGTCCAGCTGCGAATCCATTCAGCTATACACACAGTTTCACTGAAGCTCGTTTTAACACAGAGAGCAGGAGTAGAAACCGTAATGCCATGCTCAAATTCTGACAGAAATCCAGCGCTCACCTACTTATCTCCTACATCTGATTTCTTAGATAGTCCATTGCGTTCTGTTCCTGTTTTAAATAGGCAGGTCATTGCTGTCAAAGACAAGGGAGGCCTTTGCTGACATAACTGGTTATATATCTGGGTTAAATCTGGTTTGATGGTCAAAGCAAGGCAGAGAGGAAGAAGTCTGATTTCAACCAAAATGACTCTTCAAGTATATCAGTGTGTATCCATGTATATCCAATGCTAATGTTTAAATGATATACACGTATGTATAGTGTATTGATGAAAGAGGTTTGCTTTTTCCTGATCTTGTTGTCTGTCATTGGTCTGTTTCTCTCTGGATGTGAAGTGTGACAGAGATGAGGAGATGTTTTTTCTTGTTTTTTTTTACTTTGTTTTTTTAGTAACCACGGTTCTCTTCTGTGTGGGTGTCAGACTGAGTCATGTGACGTCTCCAACTGTTCTTATTGTTCGAAATTTCATGCCAGATCTGTCTGTGGAGATTCACTTTCACTCCCACAGTCCCATGTGTGGGTCTGATAGATAGGCTGAGATTAGAGAACTGCATTTGCTAACCTGTTCATATGCATGTGTGTGTATGTCTATGTTTGTGTGTGTGTGTGTGTGTGTGTGTATGTCTGCGTATATCTGTGTTTGTGAATGTGTGTTTTGTGTGTGTGTCTGTGTTTCTGTGTTTGTGTGTATGTCTGTGTTTGTGTGTGTGTGTATGTCTGCATATATCTGTGTTTGTGAATGTGTTTTGTGTGTGTCTATGTTTCTGTGTTTGTGTGTATGTGTGTGTCTGTGTCCGTGTGTGTGTGTGTGTGTGTGACTGACACAAGTGCTGTCTCCAAGTGTTAATTTATGAATCTAAAGAAGTACTGTAAGTGCTCTTTTGTATCACTCTATAAACCCTTGATATGAATAATGAATTAAAATGTGTGTGTGTGTGTGTGTGTCCCGTAGGTTTGCTAATGTTTGCCATCACGCACATCCTGTACTCCTCTGCCTTTGGGATGAAGCCCCTGAACCTGGGGGCGGGGCTGGTGATAGGAGGCGTGTCCGGGCTGAGCTACGCCCTGTTGTACCCCTACCTGTCGGGCCCCTTCACTTACCTGGTGGCAGTGTACATCGCCCTGATTGGGTTCATGGGCTGGAGGGCCATCGCGGGGGTCCAGCTGACCAATGACCTGTGGACGTGGACGCAGCTTTCGGCCTGCCTGGGCGCCGTCCTCTTCATGGTGTCCGACCTCACCATCGCCGTCAACAAGTTCTGCTTCCCCGTGCCGCACTCCCGCGCCATCATCATGGCCACCTACTACGCCGCGCAGATGCTGATCGCTCTGTCCGCCGTCGAGTGCCAGGACGCTGACGCCTCCAGGAAAAGGGGGTGAAATCCGTACCCCCAAACCCCCCCCCCCTTCCTTCCTTCCTTCCTTCCTTCCTTCCCTGGCACTCCCCCCAACACCTCCCTATTCCACATCATTGTATTACCTTTGTTTGTTTGTTTGGCCAATCGGGTTATTGGACAGATTAAGCATGCACAGGGACTGGCTGAAAAAAAAAATGCTGACCAATCAGTGATCAGTTATGTGAAATGCATATCAGGTGTTAACTCTCTTGTTGGCTCTTCCGCTATCCCCCCCCCCCCCCCTACACCCACATCACTGTACAATCCCCCCTGAACCCCCGCCTCCCCCCCCCTCCCGCTGTCTGAATTTAATTTAGTGGTCCAACACTAGAATTTCAATCTGGTGCTCTTTCATTCAACATGGCACCTTCTGCGCTTCTACTGAAAAGGGAGGTTTTCAGTGGAGGCTTTTGTGCTTAATTTTCCACTCCTGCGTGCGCGTGCGTGTGTGTGTGTGTGTGTGAGGCTGGTGTTCCACACTGTTGCTGTGAGCTTGTATGGAATACTTCACTCAAATTATGAACTCTCTAAGGATATTGGGCCTTCCCCTGTCCAACAGGAAACTTGACGAACACACCGGATCGAGGGAGAGAGAGACACTGTGTCGATTGGGATCAGATCCTGGCATACTGGGCTTGGATTTTGGGGGGTTGGGGTTGGCGGGTCAGGTCCAGGTTTATTAGGGAGCTGGTTTTCTCCTGCATACTAGTGTTATGGCCCACTGCAGATTTTCAACGCCCTGTTGTTGTCCACCTCTTTTGCTGGTGTATCTATTCACTGAAACAGTATGCCCAGGTGAAATGAGGGAGAGGAGAGTAGAGGGGGTACAAAAAAAAGCAAAAAAGGAAAAAAAGATGAAAAATGGCCCATTTCCCTGCAGTGTTTCGCACCCCTCAGTAGAACTCTCCCTGAAGCCTACGCCCCTTCAGTGTTTTGTTTTGTCTGTCGTCCGTGTCCGTAAGTCTGAACCTAACCCAAACGCACAATGGATGTTTCCCAGCCCCTTGATTGGAGAGGATGCTGGAGTATGAATTTTAGGCACTCGTTAGTGTAACTTGGGGTGGGTGAGGGAGGGGGTTGGGGGGGGGTGGATTTCTAACTCTGGTCTGTACTGGAGGGCTGCAGTGTTGCTGCTGGTTTTTTTTTATTTCATTTCTTTTAAAAAACCCAACGACACCTTTAGACCCAAGAAAGCAGGCAGAGTCAGCTAACTGTGTTAGCAAAAGCTTTAATCGATCAGCTAATGAACGTTAGCACGACCTGAAGCACGCTAATGAACGTTAGCATGCCCTGAAGCACGCTAATGAACGTTAGCATGCCCTGAAGCATGCTAATGAACGTTAGCACGCCCCAAAGCACGCTAATGAACGTTAGCATGCCCTGAAGCTCTCCAGGGTTAACTCTGAGGAGTGCTGACCATCATGGTCGCCATTTTGGTTAAAAGATGCCGGCCATGGCACCCGTATTACTGCTGTGGCCGTGTGACCATGTTTGCCGTCCGCCTCAATGTCACTGAAGGGGTGGTCATGTGACCTGACTCCTGTGAGCACGCTCAGTGGCCCCAGTAGCAGATTGGCTGTACTGCACTATTACAGTAACTTTAAACCTATGCTTTCATAGGTCACTCAGTGTTCTCTTTCAGTAATTTATCAAAGATACTTTGCACCCGACTACATTTTTTGTGATCATTGCTCAAAATTACACCAGTTTTAAAAGAAAATTGAGACAATTCAGAAAAAAAATATCTATGGACAATAAGAGAAGTACAGTAAAAACAGAAAATGTGTGTCAAATAAAATGTCTGAAAGAAGAAAGAGGAGATATTTCGTTGAAAATGTCAAACCTTTTGCATTGCGGGTAAAAGGCAAAAGGTTAATTATTGAACATTAAAAGTGAATCTTTTTTTTTTTTTTGAAAGTTCTTAATTGTAATTTTCACTTACTTAAACAAATGTGTATGCAAGTTTGTTGTTAAAATCTACATTTTCTTTTTTGACTTTTGCATGAACCTTCTAAAAATTGAAGACAATTTGCTGGAAAATTGATCTTTTTTTCATGCCATTTGTAAGGGACAGCGCACCGATGACAGAGACATTGCAATGGTCTGGAGGACAATACCCTGAGATTCCTCTGAAGCTATCCCTTTTCATGTTTGTGAAAAAGAAGGCCCTAACTAAGAGATGCGGGCTTTTATGGCCCTTTATTTTGAAAGAGGGAGGTTCTTGGCCTTTATTTTGAAAGAGAGAGGTTCTTGGCCTTTATTTTGAAAGAGAGAGGTTCTTGGCCTTTATTTTGACAGAGAGGGTCTCGGCGTTGTCTCCAGGGTCCGTTTGGGACAGCATACTTCCGGTGTTTCGAACCGCTGCGTGTGAAGGTGTGAGGCGGCTGCTGATGTCTGTCTGCAGCCTCAACATACTTTGTTGATCTTTCAAATTTTTGTATGAAGTGCATTGAGACAGTGTCAGTGTCACCATCTCTCTCTTTCTCTCTCTCCCTCTGTGTGACACCTGTTTAGAGCTCTCAATATTCATTAGCAAGAGTGGAGAAAATGAGGATGTGAATAAGGCGGTCATCTTGTATCTCAAACTCGTTTCCTCTTTTTTTTTTTTCCTGAAGTCTTACCGGCTTCCGTCCTGTTCAGATCTGTACCTGATATCCTCCGTGTTTGAAGTCAGCAGTTTTGCATATACTCAGATTTCAGTTGTCTTGTTTTAAAATCTTTCACAACACATTCTCTTTATTATTGTTTCTCAATAGATGTATTAGCAACCTTTCTGCCAATAAGTCAGATTCACATCAGTGTACTGTAGTGGGTATTTCAGATCATACATCTTAACTTACATTGACATTGGTCCTTTTTCGGCCTGTCTCAAAGGGAATATCTGAAGCTGTCTTTCATTAAGTTTAACTTAGAGAGCACCTTTCTTTCTGTGATTTTTTTAGTTATGTCTTATATCATATGAATATTCAGTACTGTATTACTTCATTTTATTATTTTAGCCACTGTGCAAAGTGGCGTTAGGGATCATGTTTGAATTGTTAAGAAAATGAGTTACAGAAGTGAAAATCATGCGGCTGGAAAGATCTGGTGTATGTTCAGATAGGGAATCTGAGCCCATGCTGTTAGCATTGTCAGCAACACACACACACAACACACACACACACACACACACAACACGTACACACACAAACACTCACACACACACACATACTCACACACATACACAACACGTACACACACATGCTCACACACAAACGCTCACACACACACATACTCACACACACACTACACACACACACAAACGCTCACACACAGACACACATATTCACACACACACTACACGCACACACTTACACACACATGCTCACACACACACACAATCGCTCACACACACATGCACACACACACACACACTTACACACATACGCTCATACAACCACACACACTTTCACATATACACACATGCTCACACACACATACAAACACACACACATGCACACACGCTGACACACACACTTACAAACACACACACACACTCACATACACATAAGCTCACCAGCCATGCCAAATTGGACCCAGAACACAATGTTGACACTCTTAAGAATCAGCTGGGTTGATGATTGACAAATAACGCTTACGTGTGTGTTTCCATTATGTAGCTATTTTAGGTTAGTTCTTAGTGCCCCTGTTCCCTTTTTAATTGCAAAGTCAGACCGTCAGCAAGACATTGTAGCTTAGTCAGTCAGAAATGGCTGTTTTCCGAGTTCCTGGTGTTTTTTTAAAGGACATGGACGTGTTGTTTCTGATGGTTCATCTAAGTGTGCTGTTTCGGGCTGAGGAAAGTGTGTGTTGGCTTAATGTTAAAATTCTCAGTTGTTATAAGAAAACATACTTCCTAAAGTCATTACACGAAAAGGACTCAGCCAAACAAAAGTGGTCATTACAGTCTCTACTCTGACTCAGTGACAGCACTAAAATTGACCAGTAAGGCAAAAAAAAAAAAAAATGAATCACACATTCGATGAAACAGAGGTAATGATTCATATGCAAAAACTGAACAACTATTTGTTTCCAAGCTTGCGTTGCGTCAACATTCATTGCTCAAAATCGTTAATGGCTGATCGCACCTTTTCAGAGATGAGTTGAATTGTGGGAGAAAAATCCAACTCTTCCTGAACAATCGTAGCCTTGTACACAGGTCATTGCAGAGATATAGAGGTGCTGGCCCATCTCTGTTGTACGCTCGTCTTCTGTGTAGTGGCTCGGAGTGGGTGATGTATGGATCTGAGAGGAGACAGAGGAGATTCTGTTTCTCCTCCTGTTCATTCGCGTCAGCTGCTTCAGGTGGGATGTGACCGATCAGCTTACCTCTGCTGTCAACAGCAGCGTTGTTCTCTCTTTTTTTTATGCGCCGACAAAGGGACAAAAACCACTATGAATGCAGTTTCGGTGACCAGCTTTTTGGCCTTGAATGCTAGCGTAGTATTACTGGAGGCAACCGGAGAGTGGATTGATGGGTGGTTTTGACTACGTCCTTGGTCTCACTTAGAGCAAACCTTCCTGTATTCTTACCATACTAAAGTTTTTAAGCATGTGATTATTATTATTATTATTATTACAGTGTTTATTTTGTGCAGTTGGCATTACGTAATATTTTCTTATTTCTGGCTGGATGGACCGCTTGATCCATCTGACTGCACTTTGGTCACGTGGATTTAACGGTTCTTCCACATTTGTTTCTCCTTGCCCTGAATGTGCCGTTATTCAGTGCGGACATCTTTATTGGGGTTGATCATTAAGTGAGAGTGTAGGGGATTTTTTCCCTCCCATTCCTACCATCAACAGTCACAGAGGATCACTTAAGCCATTTAGAGACCGTCGGCTTCACTTGAAATATCCAAGCCTGTCAAGTGGAAGTCAAATACAATGCAAAATACAATGATTGGTGGAAGTGGTAGCGTATGATAGCTCCACCCATTTGCGATGTCACGAAACCTGGTTCACTCACCATTAGCGGAGCTTCCATGTGCCGTAGTAAGGCTTTAGCGGGATTCAGCTCTCTTTTCATTGCTTCACTCGAGCTAACGATAGACCACGCCCGTTTGCTCCTTTATTGGTTTCCGAATCGTCGCTCTCAGATTCACATGAAATAATGAGTAACGGTCTGATGTTTCGTTCTTGCATGAGTCACGTTTGGTGTTGCCAAGTCAGCCTCTGAAAGTTAACATTTGGCTTTTTTTTCCTCGTCTTTTAAAGTCATTGAGAGTCACAGTTGGGGTTTTTTGATCTAGTTTTAAAAATGTGGTTTCCTAGCAACATCTTCACCTCCCCCTTAATAAGTCTTCACAACCGCTGTAGTGTTGGGCTTGTCTCTTAAGACATATTGTGTATATGTCTCACGGGAGTTCTAAATGTTGCCAGATATTTGCTTATCCCGTTTCCTGCCAAACTTAAGGTAATCTTGGTCAATGGTCATCATTATGTTTCTAAGTACCGTGTACTGTGGTTACCAGGCCCATGTTTCCTCTGGACTGTGCGGCGTTCGGCCGTAAGCTGTTTACTAAAGACCACTTCTCCGAATCACTTCTCGTGTTAAAAAAAAAAAGTCCTGTTCATGACTTTGTACTGGAACTACAAACAGTAGCTGGACCTCGTCAAGAGTAGTCTGACAAAAAAGCACCATTGCACCCAAAGCAAGTATCAGTTTTGGATAAAGTATAGGAAGATGCGCTATCTGTTTTCTTGTTTCCTTTTAGAGGGATGGTGTGAAAATGACAATGCATGACTATATTGGTATTAAGACTGACTGAGAAAGTTCCTTGAATATAAAGAGGACGTCTTTCCACCGGTGAGACATCTTAGTAAGGGATTCCTAGAGAGATTAATTAAGCCTCAATATTAAACACCAATATATTACTAACCTCAATTCAAATTTCATTTTGCTGGGTGTATATTTTTTAAAAAGATAATTTACACAGCTACAGTAAAAAGAAAATACGAAGGAATCTCTGATGTTTCTGAGTATATCACAGTATGTTGCCTTATTGTCCTGGACTTTCACCCGTAGTTTTGTGTGTTTGATTTTATATATATCTATACATACATATATATGTGGAAAAATAATAAAGGACCATATTGTTCCTTACCTATAGTGAAACTGCTATGAATGTGAGAGAAAAATCTAAATGCGAAATAAATGCAAGTACAATGCAACCAATAACTGTTTTCTTTGTTGTTTTTCATGCCCAAGTGAGCTAGACTGCAGTGTTGGACTCAGCTGGCCAGTAATGTGTTACGCCTCCACATTAAAGTGTTGGAATAGATGTGTAACATGGTACACTGGCTTGGGTTGCTATATATAGCACTATATTTATACAGTACATTGTGTTCATTGCAGTAGAGCTGTCCTGTTAAATTTGGAACTATATTTTTTTAAGTGAAATGCATGCTCGCTATTCTAACTCCATGTGTAAGGCTACTGATGTAAAATATGGCTAAAATACGTTGGAGTAAGGCATGCTGGGACACCTATATGTAAAAAAAAACATCAAAAACAACCCTACACTTATTTAATTATATTTTCAATTATGGTTGAAGAGGAATGAATGTTGAAGCTCTTAACCATAAGAGAAATCTGCCTTAAGGGCCTTCGGTGAGACCAAGTCTGCCCTCTGGTGTTCATAAATATATTGCAACATCAGTGTCGCGGCCCAGCCATGTACTGTAAGGACAATACTACATTAGTGCAGCAGTCTTCTCAAGGCAGTGTATTTTTTAAATCGTTTTACTATTCATAATGGTGTGCTTATTATGAAATGCATGCTGTTTTGTCTGTCTCTGTGTCCTTGTCAAGTTTCACAAAATTGAAATGCAGGAAGTGAATTGCTGCCTGACGGGGAAAGCATGATATATTATTATTATAAGCATGTAATGATATTATCCAGTAGGATAGGACATTACTTAAATGAGCACAAAGCCTGTGGTTTTTTCCCCTGATAGCATCATTTGCAGCTCAAACTTTATGGTTTTCATTAAGTTAAACAGTGCCATTAAGTAGTAGTACAAAGTGCTGCAAGAGCAAATAACATATTGTATTTCTATCATAACACATTTTTGACATAAGCTGTTTCTCCTGAATTTGAAAATGTTATTCTCATTTACCATGACTCGTGAAACATCTGTTTCGTAAAGATGGCGGTTCACTTCCTGAAGGAAAGTGCAAGATGTGCGCATTTACTGGCGGCACTGAAACATGCAGTTGGTTTTTCTGTTTTATCTGATGTTTTGTCTGGTGTCCTGTTAAATTGTTGAAGAATATATTAAAACAATAAAATATTATTCTGTGTGCTGAGTTGTGATAATTTTCCTTTAAGGGTAAAATACTGTAAAATGTTAATTTAACTCTTAACATTCATTTACAAACATGAGCCTGCACTCATAAGTGTAGGACCAAATGTATTCTTTCAGAGTTGAATCAACACTGAGCATGGGTTTGGATGGGTGTGTGTGTGTGTGTGTGTGTGTGTGTGAGTGTGTATGTGCGTGTGTTTATGGGTTTTGATGTGTGTGTATGTGTGTGTGTGTTTATGAGTTTGTGTGCATGTGTATGCGCGTGTGTTTATGGGTTTGCGTGTGTGTGTGTGTGTCCATCCATGTGCACATACAGTATAAATTCTTATTTATGGTGTGAGAGCTATTTCAGAATCCTGCATTAGTCTCCGCAGCACTCTTTAGTTCAGGCCTGCTCTGCTCTCTGGTCTCAGCGGTGCTGTTATTGTTTGCCACACACCTCGGGCCATGGCTTAGCATAAAAGCAAACGCTTCGAAAGCATTCCCACTTACCGTGGCCGATAAGGCAGAGCAGGAAACAAAGGCGGGCTCTGTCACGCTCTCTGTTTTCAACACAAACAGCCATCGCATACACCATTGAATGAGGTGGGCCACAAACTTTCTCTCTACGATATCTACGACTTTATTTTGCCCTCCTTACAGGATGTTATCATCCTATCCGGTGGTTTCAGACACAGCGGGATTATGGGGGAAACAGATAGGCAGATATGGGGAAGACACACGGGGCAGACCCTTCTGTCCCAGGGGCTAGAGTGCCTCCAACAGCGCCCCCTGTCTGTCGGAGCAGGTCTCCTCACATTATGTGCTTTGCTTTCCTTGACTCCACCAGGCTTTCCAGAACACTCTTGTCATCTTTGTCTGCGAAGGAGAGGAGCCAAGCCGCACCCATGTCATCAAAATATTCCCTCTCATTTATAAAAGTGACTGAAAGAGCCCCCCCCCCCCCCCAACCCCCCCAGGGATTTGATAGTGATGGGAGCAAGGAGGCAATCTAACACAAAAAATGGGTGGAGCTACCATATGTTAACAGCTACTCACTGTTTTGAACCAATCATTGCGTGTTGCTGTCAATTGCAAAAACTTTCCGTTGCTTGAAATGAGTCAATGCTTGACAATTAATTGTAGCTCCGCCCATTCTGAGTGTCCTGAAACCTCATCCACCCTATTAGTTATATATTATTACAGAATACATCCATATTGAACAGAATGGATGCTCTATGCTCATTTATGTGTCACATAGCCTTATATATATATGTATTACACATCAACACATACATATATAGTTATTATATAGAGTTAATCGGTCAGATGAGCACAGGTGATTTTGGTTTCTGTGGTAAGTGCAGTAGATGTTGAAAGACAAAGCAAATGGTAACTTGCCAAACCTTCAATATGTTGAAATCAGTTTCTGCACAAAGTTCAGCAATTTAATACATGCTTTCAACACCCTAAGAGATTTGCTGTAACAAAAGCCAGACTTGCAGGGTAAAAGTGCAAAAAATAGGTCATATAGGGCGAAAAAAGGGCTGTTTTATGATGTTAGATCAACAGTTTGACCGCTGCTTTTCTTGAACCCTGCAACCCTGCTTTTTTTGCGATGACATTTTATGGACCTCAACGATGGCGTTATAATGGGGCCACACTGTACCTGTGCGTGTGTACCTACCGAATATGACCAGGTTGCACTTGCACTGGGCCTTGCCCAGTGGGTTCTCCAGCACCAGCACGTACTCGCCGGCGTCCTTGGCGTTGCAGGTGGGGATGGTGAGGGTGCACACCCCGTTGGCGGTGGTCTGCCAGAAGCGCGGCCCGTCGGAGATCTTGACGTCACCCTTGTACCAGGAGGCCTGGGGGGGCGGGCTCCCCAGGAAGGCGCAGCTCATGGTGCAGTCACGGCCCAGGCGGACGGCGTGGTCCTTCAGTGGCAGGATGAACTCCGGCTTCAGCGACGCGTCCTTGGGCTTGTACTCTCTCATGTTCAGCCTCAGGTGCTCTGCGTTCGACATTCAGGCCTTCAGCAGACGCCCTGATCCAAGGCCAGTACACCTCACACCCTACCGCTCTGTGCTAAAGGGGCCTTCAGCAGACGCCCTGATCCAGGGCCAGTACACCTCACACCCTACCGCTCTGTGCTAAAGGGGCCTTCAGCAGACGCCCTGATCCAGGGCCAGTACACCTCACACACTACTGCTCCGTGCTAAAGGCCCTCTGGAGCCAGTTATTACTACAATATTATAACGCACCTTCACATATAAACACAGGTTTTGGATGCTAAAAAAGGCATTTTCGGTCAAATAAATTATTAATAATAATTAAAATAATTAATAAAATGATTGTAATATTTTTTTGTTGCTTAGTAATACTGCTGCTGATTCTAATTTTGATTAATTAGTAACATTCCCCCACCTTTCTCCTTGGCGATGGAGAACTGCTCTTTGGAGTCCAGGGGGTCGCTGTCCCCGATCTCGTTGCGGGCGAAGACCCGGAAGTAGTACTTGCGGCCGGGCAGCAGGCCGGTGACGGTGTACTTGTTGCTGAAGACGCGGTCGGCAGCGGTGTACCAAGTGGCCGTGCTGGCATCGCGCTTCATGATGATGTAATGTGTGTTGGAGTCGTCCGCCAGGTCGGGCGTGTGATCCCAGTGCAGGGTCACTGTCCCCGGGACCTCCTCCACCAGCTTCATGTTCTTAGGGGGCCGTGGGAAGTCTGGGGGGGGGGAGCAGGGAAGAATCGTTAGAATGGTTAGGGTGCTGGGCTTACAACATGTTATGCCATTTAA
>JAFBMS010000385.1:67500-148427 GCA_019788955.1 Albula glossodonta | reverse complement strand
AACCCTAACCCAACCCCAACCCTAACCCAACCCCGCCCCCTCCCCACCTGCCAGCGGGACCGGAGTGGAAAGCAGGATCTTCCACCCCACAAGACACCCCAGATCCAACAGGAAGATCCAAGAGTGGGAGATCACCGTCTGCAAGCCGAACATCATCCTGGGTGACTCCAACCTCTCCAGAATCCCGTCGCACAGCAGGGAGGACCTCCAGATTGACAGCTACCCCCGGAGCACCTTCTACCATGCGGCGGCCCTTTTGGAGAAGACGGAGGTGGATCCCAAGGTGCAGAGAGTGGTCCTGTCATTCGGGATCAACAATAAGGACCAGCATCCAAAGAGGACAGCCATCAAGCAACTCCAGACGATGCTGAGGATGGCCAAATCCACCTTCCCGGCGGCGGAAATCTGGATTCCGCTCATCAACCACTCCGGAAACCTCCAACACCAACAGAGATCCAACTTAGAAGAAATCAACCAACACATCCGGAGGAACATGCCACATGTGCCCAAGCTTCCAGAGGAGGACTTCCACACCACACGGGACGACATCCACTGGACGGAGGGGACGGCAACCCAGATGCTACACCACTGGCTCCACCATTTAAACTAAGGATCCCCACAAGCCCAAACACAAACAGGGAGGGGAACAAGAACATTATACTCCTGTCAAACAGCTTCACACCGACAGAAGATCAGGTAAGTCTGTTGAACAAAGGATTATCCTTCATACCCACAGTGGGCATCCGCAAAAAACAAAGGGAAACCCTCAAAGGACAAGTCCAGGAGTTCCACAGGAAACTCAAACTGGCGCCTTTTTCAGGGAACGGAAACCACGGAAAGAACCCCCTTCATACCGACATCAAACTGGGAACCCAGGACGGACCAAATCCCTGCGAAATCACACACAAATTATAACACAAGATCACACGCTCATCAGGGCACTCAACCCCCAAACACACAAGGACAAGAACACCCTCAGCAGAGGAGAGAGCCAAGCTCTACGGGAGCTGGCCAACAACAAACAAATCATCATAAAACCAGCGGACAAGGGGAGTGCCATTGTCATCATGGACAGAACACAATATATACATGAGGCACATAGACAACTTAACAACACAACACATTATGAAAGACTAGACAGACCCATATACCCAGACACAGCCCAGGAAATACATACTGCCATACAGACACTACTGAAAACAAATACATTACCAAAAAACAAGCTTTTACCTGAGGGGAGAGGACAATCCTAGACCTAGGGTGTTCTACCTCCTCCCAAAAATACACAAACCACCCCAGTCCTGGACCATACCATATGAGGTCCCGGCAGGAGACCCATTGTTTCAGACTGCAACAGCGAATCCTACAGGATCGCTGAATACATAGACCACTACCTAAATCCACTGTCCACAAAACACAACAGCTACATCAAGGACACATATAACTTTATAGACAAATCAAAAACATCAGGATACCACAGGAAGCCATCCTGTTCACAATAGACATAGACAGCTTATATACGAACATCAACACAACGGCAGGACTAACAGCTGTAAGGACCTGGATGGAGAGATACCCGGACAACAGCCGACCGGACAGAGCCTCTTACAACTTCTGGAAATCAGCCTCACCAAGAATGACTTCACATTCAACAAGGAACACTTCCTACAAATCAGCGGCACGGCTATGGGCAAAAAATTTGCCCCAGCCTATGCTAACATTTACATGGCACAGTGGGAGGAGACTGCCTTTGAAAATGCCCCAAATTACCCACCAATTACTTTAGGTATCTAGATGACATATGGGGAACATGGACACATAGCTTAGAGGATTTCAAACAATTTATACACATACTAAACACACACCATAGATCCATTACTGTTAAATACACCACGCATAACCAACACATTGACTTTCTGGACACTACCACTTACAAGGGACCCACATTCCCCCAGACAAACATATTAGACACAAAAATTTATTTCAAAGACACAGACACACATGCCCTTTTACACAAAAGCAGTCTCCACCCAAAACATACCTTCAAAGGACTGATCAAATCCCAACTGCTCAGATTCCACAGAATCTGCACGCGGGAAACAGATTTTGAAGAGGCCACCAAAACCCTCTTCAATGCATTAAAACCGAGGGGATATTCCAGATCTTTCCTCAGACAGGTCCGGAAAACCTTCTTGACTACAAAACAACGGGACCCAAGGAAAATAATTCCACTGATCACCACCAATTCTTTCTGCACCTGACGAAGCCTGAGACAAGGCGAAACGTTGTGTCGACCACTCATTTTGGAAGACAGCAGAGGACCAGAAGGGCATCCTTCCAATTACCCGCTGCCTACTACTCAAAAAGAAGCTACAAGAACTCGGCCTCACAAAAGGACACCAAAAATCTCAAGGACAACCCCGCGCAGATGTACTACTTTGTGGTGGAAACCTAACGGTGCCAACTAAGCCACAGAGTACCAGTTTAGGTAAGTAAGACTGTATTGATAAGCGTCAACCTTGGTTGACAAAGCACACTATCAAACACAACACACCGCTTATTAACACTAACAAATTACAGTCCAAACAAACAACAAAAACACCGAAATCCAGCACTATGGCAGCCTTTCCGGAAGTGACCAGGATCTTCTTCAGGATCATCCAGACAACGCACCACCTACAGAACACCGCAGCGTAGGGAGCACAGACACACCTCTAGTAGCCCATTTCCTACACCATGGACTAGAGGCACTAGTGATACCGGGTCTGGAACAAATATTAACTGGCACCAGGGGATGCAGACGGAGAGCGGAAAACACTGGAGAGGCTGGGAACCTAACGAAGAGACTGGAGGGTATCCGACTACCAAACTGGCCGGAAAGCATTCCAGGTGGCAGCAAGATGGGCCAAAAAGAAGTTTGGCCGAAGACTACACCCATCCACGCTGGACATCGCGGAGGCCACAGTCAACCCTTTCTTCTGCAAGAAGAAGCACAGCGCCGGTCTCCACCAGCAACAGATTTGCTAGCCTAACCTAAACCCTCACCCTCACCCAACAAACCCTAACCCTAACCCTAACCCTAACCCTACCAGTACCCAACCCTAACCCCAACCCTAACCCTAACCCTAACCCGGAACCCTAACCCTAACCCAGGACCTCCCACCGCTAACCAGAACCGCTGCCACCGAACCCGGAACTGGGAACCCAACCGCTAACCCAACCCCCCTAACCCGAACCCTAACCCTAACCCCTAACCCTAACCTAACCCACCCTACCCTCCCCCCCCTACCCCTAACCCTAACCCTAACCCTAACCCTAACCCTAACCCTAACCCTAACCCTACCCCTACCCTAACCCTAACCCTAACCCTAACCCTCCTACCCTAACCTCTAACCCTAACCCTAACCCTACCCTAACCCTAACCCTAACCCTAACCCTAACCCTAACCCTAACCCTAACCCTAACCCTAACCCTAACCCTAACCCTAACCCTAACCCTACCCTAACCCTAACCCTAACCCTAACCCTAACCCTAACCCTAACCCTACCCTAACCCTAACCCTAACCCTAACCCCTAACCCCAACCACCCCTAACCCTACCCCCTACCCCTAACCCTAACCCCCCCCTAACCCTAACCCTAACCCTAACCCAACCCCTAACCCTAACCCCGCCCCCTCCCCACCTGCCAGCGGGACCGGAGTGGAAAGCAGGATCTTCCACCCCACAAGACACCCCAGATCCAACAGGAAGATCCAAGAGTGGGAGATCACCGTCTGCAAGCCGAACATCATCCTGGGTGACTCCAACCTCTCCAGAATCCCGTCGCACAGCAGGGAGGACCTCCAGATTGACAGCTACCCCGGAGCAACCTTCTACCATGCGGCGGCCCTTTTGGAGAAGACGGAGGTGGATCCCAAGGTGCAGAGAGTGGTCCTGTCATTCGGGATCAACAATAAGGACCAGCATCCAAAGAGGACAGCCATCAAGCAACTCCAGACGATGCTGAGGATGGCCAAATCCACCTTCCCGGCGGCGGAAATCTGGATTCCGCTCATCAACCACTCCGGAAACCTCCAACACCAGCAGAGATCCAACTTAGAAGAAATCAACGAACACATCCGGAGGAACATGCCACATGTGCCCAAGCTTCCAGAGGAGGACTTCCACACCACACGGGACGACATCCACTGGACGGAGGGGACGGCAACCCAGATGCTACACCACTGGCTCCACCATTTAAACTAGGGATCCCCACAAGCCCAAACACAAACAGGGAGGGGAACAAGAACATTATACTCCTGTCAAACAGCTTCACACCGACAGAAGATCAGGTAAGTCTGTTGAACAAAGGATTATCCTTCATACCCACAGTGGGCATCCGCAAAAAACAAAGGGAAACCCTCAAAGGACAAGTCCAGGAGTTCCACAGGAAACTCAAACTGGCTGCCTTTTTTCAGGGAACGGAAACCACGGAAAGAACCCCCTTCATACCGACATCAAACTGGGAACCCAGGACGGACCAAATCCCTGCGGAAATCACACAAATTATAACACAAGATCACACGCTCCTCAGGGCACTCAACCCCCAAACACACAAGGACAAGAACAACCTCAGCAGAGGAGAGAGCCAAGCTCTACGGGAGCTGGCCAACAACAAACAAATCATCATAAAACCAGCGGACAAGGGGAGTGCCATTGTCATCATGGACAGAACACAATATATACATGAGGCACATAGACAACTTAACAACACAACACATTATGAAAGACTAGACAGACCCATATACCCAGACACAGCCCAGGAAATACATACTGTCATACAGACACTACTGGAAAACAAATACATTACCAAAAAACAAAGCTTTTACCTGAGGGGAGAGGACAATCCTAGACCTAGGGTCTTCTACCTCCTCCCAAAAATACACAAACCACCCCAGTCCTGGACCATACCATATGAGGTCCCGGCAGGGAGACCCATTGTTTCAGACTGCAACAGCGAATCCTACAGGATCGCTGAATACATAGACCACTACCTAAATCCACTGTCCACAAAACACAACAGCTACATCAAGGACACATATAACTTTATAGACAAAATCAAAAACATCAGGATACCACAGGAAGCCATCCTGTTCACAATAGACATAGACAGCTTATATACGAACATCAACACAACGGCAGGACTAACAGCTGTAAGGACCTGGATGGAGAGATACCCGGACAACAGCCGACCGGACAGGAGCCTCTTACAACTTCTGGAAATCAGCCTCACCAAGAATGACTTCACATTCAACAAGGAACACTTCCTACAAATCAGCGGCACGGCTATGGGCAAAAAATTTGCCCCAGCCTATGCTAACATTTACATGGCACAGTGGGAGGAGACTGCCTTTGAAAAATGCCCCAAATTACCCACCAATTACTTTAGGTATCTAGATGACATATGGGGAACATGGACACATAGCTTAGAGGATTTCAAACAATTTATACACATACTAAACACACACCATAGATCCATTACTGTTAAATACACCACGCATAACCAACACATTGACTTTCTGGACACTACCACTTACAAGGGACCCACATTCCCCCAGACAAACATATTAGACACAAAAATTTATTTCAAAGACACAGACACACATGCCCTTTTACACAAAAGCAGTCTCCACCCAAAACATACCTTCAAAGGACTGATCAAATCCCAACTGCTCAGATTCCACAGAATCTGCACGCGGGAAACAGATTTTGAAGAGGCCACCAAAACCCTCTTCAATGCATTAAAACCGAGGGGATATTCCAGATCTTTCCTCAGACAGGTCCGGAAAACCTTCTTGACTACAAAACAACGGGACCCAAGGAAAATAATTCCACTGATCACCACCTATTCTGCATTCAGCCAGACGGCAAACGGAAAAATCAAAAACAACGTGGCCAGGATCCTGCAGAACACAGATGTACTCCAGGACTACAAGATCATCTCGGCCTACAAAAGAAATAAAAATCTCAAGGACCACCTGGTAAGTAGCAAACTGCCAGAAATGAACATGGTACAAACACAGGGCCCAGTTTTTTACAAACCTGCAACCACTGTCAAAAACAACACTACAAACACAACATACCTTATAAAACAAACACTTACAGTCCAAACAAACAACTGCATATATGTCATAAAGTGTAAACACTGTGACATAAAATATATAGGAGAGACAGGGAACACAATTAGAACTAGATTATCACAACACATATATAACATCAAAAACCATAGGGACACAGACACACATCTAGTAGCCCATTTCCTACACCATGGACTAGAGGCACTAGAAATATCGGGTCTGGAAACAAATATTAACTGGACACCAGGGGACAGACGGAGAGCGGAAAAACACTGGATTTTGAAGCTCAACACCATGTTCCCGGGTGGACTAAACAAACGCACTTAAAAACCAACACAAGAGGGACCAAATTCTTCCTAATCAAAGGCTCCAGTACACTGAATGGCCAGTGCAAACCTTTCTTTCCCAAGGGGCCCTCACAAGGGGCAACTTTGGAAAAAAAGATTTTTTCTAACCTAACCCTAACCCTAACCCTAACCCTAACCCTAACCCTAACCCCTAACCCTAACCCTAACCCTAACCCTAACCCTAACCCTAACCCTAACCCTAACCCTAACCCTAACCCTAACCCTAACCCTAACCCTAACCCTAACCCTAACCCTAACCCCTAACCCTAACCCTAACCCTAACCCTAACCCTAACCCTAACCCTAACCCTAACCCTAACCCTAACCCTAACCCTAACCCCAACCCTAACCCCTACCCCTAACCCTAACCCTAACCCTAACCCTAACCCTAACCCTAACCCTAAACCTAACCCCAACCCTAACCCTAACCCTAACCCTAACCCTAACCCAAACCCCAACCCTAACCCCAACCCCTAACCCAAACCCTACCCCAAACCCTAACCCTAACCCTAAACCCTAACCCTACCCCTAACCCCTAACCCTAACCCTAACCCTAACCCTAACCCTAACCCTAACCCTAACCCTAACCCTAACCCCTAACCCCTAACCCTAACCCTAACCCCACCCCTAACCCTAACCCAACCCCTAACCCTAACCCCGCCCCCTCCCCACCTGCCAGCGGGACCGGAGTGGAAAGCACGATCTTCCACCCCACAAGACACCCCAGATCCAACAGGAAGATCCAAGAGTGGGAGATCACCGTCTGCAAGCCGAACATCATCCTGGGTGACTCCAACCTCTCCAGAATCCCGTCACACAGCAGGGAGGACCTCCAGATTGACAGCTACCCCGGAGCAACCTTCTACCATGCGGCGGCCCTTTTGGAGAAGACGGAGGTGGATCCCAAGGTGCAGAGAGTGGTCCTGTCATTCGGGATCAACAATAAGGACCAGCATCCAAAGAGGACAGCCATCAAGCAACTCCAGACGATGCTGAGGATGGCCAAATCCACCTTCCCGGCGGCGGAAATCTGGATTCCGCTCATCAACCACTCCGGAAACCTCCAACACCAGCAGAGATCCAACTTAGAAGAAATCAACCAACACATCCGGAGGAACATGCCACATGTGCCCAAGCTTCCAGAGGAGGACTTCCACACCACACGGGACGACATCCACTGGACGGAGGGGACGGCAACCCAGATGCTACACCACTGGCTCCACCATTTAAACTAAGGATCCCCACAAGCCCAAACACAAACAGGGAGGGGAACAAGAACATTATACTCCTGTCAAACAGCTTCACACCGACAGAAGATCAGGTAAGTCTGTTGAACAAAGGATTATCCTTCATACCCACAGTGGGCATCCGCAAAAAACAAAGGGAAACCCTCAAAGGACAAGTCCAGGAGTTCCACAGGAAACTCAAACTGGCTGCCTTTTTTCAGGGAACGGAAACCACGGAAAGAACCCCCTTCATACCGACATCAAACTGGGAACCCAGGACGGACCAAATCCCTGCGGAAATCACACAAATTATAACACAAGATCACACGCTCATCAGGGCACTCAACCCCCAAACACACAAGGACAAGAACAACCTCAGCAGAGGAGAGAGCCAAGCTCTACGGGAGCTGGCCAACAACAAACAAATCATCATAAAACCAGCGGACAAGGGGAGTGCCATTGTCATCATGGACAGAACACAATATATACATGAGGCACATAGACAACTTAACAACACAACACATTATGAAAGACTAGACAGACCCATATACCCAGACACAGCCCAGGAAATACATACTGTCATACAGACACTACTGGAAAACAAATACATTACCAAAAAACAAAGCTTTTACCTGAGGGGAGAGGACAATCCTAGACCTAGGGTCTTCTACCTCCTCCCAAAAATACACAAACCACCCCAGTCCTGGACCATACCATACGAGGTCCCGGCAGGGAGACCCATTGTTTCAGACTGCAACAGCGAATCCTACAGGATCGCTGAATACATAGACCACTACCTAAATCCACTGTCCACAAAACACAACAGCTACATCAAGGACACATATAACTTTATAGACAAAATCAAAAACATCAGGATACCACAGGAAGCCATCCTGTTCACAATAGACATAGACAGCTTATATACGAACATCAACACAACGGCAGGACTAACAGCTGTAAGGACCTGGATGGAGAGATACCCGGACAACAGCCGACCGGACAGGAGCCTCTTACAACTTCTGGAAATCAGCCTCACCAAGAATGACTTCACATTCAACAAGGAACACTTCCTACAAATCAGCGGCACGGCTATGGGCAAAAAATTTTCCCCAGCCTATGCTAACATTTACATGGCACAGTGGGAGGAGACTGCCTTTGAAAAATGCCCCAAATTACCCACCAATTACTTTAGGTATCTAGATGACATATGGGGAACATGGACACATAGCTTAGAGGATTTCAAACACTTTATACACATACTAAACACACACCATAGATCCATTACTGTTAAATACACCACGCATAACCAACACATTGACTTTCTGGACACTACCACTTACAAGGGACCCACATTCCCCCAGACAAACATATTAGACACAAAAATTTATTTCAAAGACACAGACACACATGCCCTTTTACACAAAAGCAGTCTCCACCCAAAACATACCTTCAAAGGACTGATCAAATCCCAACTGCTCAGATTCCACAGAATCTGCACGCGGGAAACAGATTTTGAAGAGGCCACCAAAACCCTCTTCAATGCATTAAAACCGAGGGGATATTCCAGATCTTTCCTCAGACAGGTCCGGAAAACCTTCTTGACTACAAAACAACGGGACCCAAGGAAAATAATTCCACTGATCACCACCTATTCTGCATTCAGCCAGACGGCAAACGGAAAAATCAAAAACAACGTGGCCAGGATCCTGCAGAACACAGATGTACTCCAGGACTACAAGATCATCTCGGCCTACAAAAGAAATAAAAATCTCAAGGACCACCTGGTAAGTAGCAAACTGCCAGAAATGAACATGGTACAAACACAGGGCCCAGTTTTTTACAAACCTGCAACCACTGTCAAAAACAACACTACAAACACAACATACCTTATTAAACAAACACTTACAGTCCAAACAAACAATTGCATATATGTCATAAAATGTAAACACTGTGACATAAAATATATAGGAGAGACAGGGAACACAATTAGAACTAGATTATCACAACACATATATAACATCAAAAACCACAGGGACACAGACACACATCTAGTAGCCCATTTCCTACACCATGGACTAGAGGCACTAGAAATATCGGGTCTGGAAACAAATATTAACTGGACACCAGGGGTCAGACGGAGAGCGGAAAAACACTGGATTTTGAAGCTCAACACCATGTTCCCGGGTGGACTAAACAAACGCACTTAAAAACCAACACAAGAGGGACCAAATTCTTCCTAATCAAAGGCTCCAGTACACTGAATGGCCAGTGCAAACCTTTCTTTCCCAAGGGGCCCTCACAAGGGGCAACTTTGGAAAAAAAGATTTTTTCTAACCTAACCCAAACCCTAACCCTAACCCTAACCCCTAACCCTAACCCTAACCCTAACCCTAACCCTAACCCTAAACCCTAACCCCTAACCCTAACCCTAACCCTAACCCTAACCCTAACCCTAACCCTAACCCTAACCCTAACCGTAACCGTAACCCTAACCCTAACCCTACAGACTTCAAACCTAGTCCTAGGTGGGGGTTTTTTGGGGCGCTGAGAATGGCGAAAGTGGTCCCGATTCTCTACGACCTTCCATTCCCGAGGTAGGCCACTTTGCCAGGGTCAGGGTTAGGGTTAGGGTTAAAAAAATGGAAGGTCCTATTTACTTTAAATCTATTCTTAGGTGGGGATTTTTGGGGGCGCTGGGAATGGCAAAAGTGGTCCCAAGTCTCTATGACCTTGCATTCCCGATGTAGGCCACTTTGCCAGGGTTAGGGTTAGGGTTAGGGTTAGGGTTAAAAAAATGGAATGTCCTAGAGACTTGGAACCTTGTCCTTGGTGAGGGTTCTTGGGGCAATGACAATGGTAGAATTTGTCCAGAGTGTCTACAACCATCCGTTTCTAATGTAGGGCACTTTGTCAGGGTCAGTGTTTGGGTTCGGTTCAGGGCAAGGATTAGCGTTAAAAAAATGGAAGGTCATAGAGACTTGCAACCTAGTCCTAGGTGGGGGTTTTTGGGGGGTGCTGAAGTGTCCTGAGTGTCTCCCACCTTCCGTTTCCGATATGGGCCCCTTTTCCTGGGTTAGTGTGTCACGGCGTCCCTAGGCAGATATATTGTAAGCCTAAGATAGCTCTCAGCTCTTACCAATTACGGCAACATTGCCTATAAGGGATCTTGATCTCTGGTAAAAATATTTCTAGGGTGCCGTGCAGCTAAATATTTTCAGCTTAATTGTATGTACAATCAAAAGGAAAGAGTCAACATTCACCCAAAGCTGGAGGGAACCGCTGTTGCTCCTCACCTGCCACGGCCAATCCTCCTTCGTTGCCCAGTGGCGAACAGCCCGGCTTCGGATTGGTGAAGTTTGATTGGGTTCGCTGACCAAGTTGCTTTCATGCTCATTCATTTTGGTTTTCCTGAAAGGTCCACAAATTTTCAGCAGCGGTTTAGTCCTTTGGTGTCAAATGCTTGGCTTACTTGACGACTGAAGTGTGACGAAGATGAGTCCCAAACGTCAGAATAGACGGTACATTGTAAAGTGGTTGACCAACAGAAAATAGAGAACGACATCCAAAACAGGAGCAGCGTGTACCAGCAGAAGCCCCGTTGGCACCCAAAACCCCACCAGAAATAGCTTCATCTGACCGCATCACTGGGTCAGGGGTCAAACCACTGTCACCTCAATTAACATCATCAACTGATATTTGCACCACAAGCAAGCCAAAATATTTTATGAACCCACTAATTTTAACATACATAAATTACGATTACAATAATTATAATAATCTCATTTAGGGGGACCGAAATGAGCTTCCTGGCACTCTTAAAGGGGTAACATACTGATTTTAGCATAAATGGCCTGTCCGTAACAAGTGTTAGGACTAGGGCTAGGGTTAGGGCAAGTCGTTTTACGTAATTTTATTTTAGGTAATACAAGAAGACCTAAACAGCATCCAAAAGTGGGCAGATACCAGGCAGATGACATTCAACTTCACTAAACGTAAAGCCTTGAATATAGGAAATAAGAACCTTATACAAGACTACTTCATGGGAGGAACTAAACAAGAATGTATTCAATTTGAAAAGGTCTTGGGAGTAATGGTTGACCCAAGCTTAACAGGATCTAGGCAGTGTGCTGTAGCAGTAAAAAAGGCCACCAGGATGCTGAGATATATTGCCAAATGTATTGATTATAAATCTAAGGAGGTTATATTAAAACTATACAATGCTTTAGTCAGACCACACTTGGAATACTGTGTGCAGTTCTGGGCACCGCAATAAAAGAAAGATATCGAGGCACTTGAAAAACTACAAAGGACGGCAATTAAATTAGGTCCTGGCATGAAATATAAAAGCTACGAGGGAAGACTAAAGTTACTTAACCTATTTAGACTCAGCAAGAGGGGACTACGGGGTCATTTATTAGAGGTTTTTAAATTTGTAAAAGGACTCAACAAGGTTAACTAACATATATTTGTTATGTTGAGTTCAGTCTGCAGGACAAGGGGACAGTTAAGAGTAAGTTCTGCACTGATATAAGGAAGTATTATTTTACACAAAGAATTATCAATACATGGAATAGGTTGCCTGGTCATGTAGTTGAGGCAGAGACCCTTGCTGTGTTTAAGTCCAGGCCTGATGTAGTTTTGGATACTCTTTTAAATTGTAATGGCAAACTTAGTTGGGTCGAATGGCCTGTTCTTGTCAAAATATGTTCTTATGTTCGTATATGTTCTTAAATGTCCATCCCAGCATCATTGGAAGCCAAATGCAAAACAAGTTTTTAATGTTATGCCTTAATTTTACCTGACAAGTATAAACCAGTCAACCAAAATTGTATTAATTTTTGCATTATTGAATTATCCATTATTCAGTTATCATTATTCACCACTTTCATAGCTTTTGACACATTTTGATGTAAGCTTGTTTAAAGAAATGTTCTTGGATGTGAAAGTAAAAACATCTGAATGTTACTTCTACAAATGCTTGGAATTTCAAACTGGTCCTAGAATGTATAGGATATACAGTGCAATAAGGTTTTTTTACTTTCCACTTCAGTGCAATGATTGTTTTTAATTCAATGCTAATTCAATGTTTTTTTTTTGCATTTTTTGAGTTCAACTAACTCATTGGGTTTTACAGTGCAGAAAATTTGGGGAAAGACTTCCATGATAGGACACATCGATGTATCCAATTTTTGGAAGAGGCGAGTGAAGGATGCTAAATCTCCTTTCCTATGATGAACAGTGGAGGGAGGGAGGACACAGATCAGTTTCAGGGGCATGGAGGAGACAAGGTGGTGGTGGAGGAGACGAGGAGACAAAATTCAGAAATAGGAACGCACCAACTGGGAGACACGTGTGGGGTGGAAGAGGGTTACGTTGTGATAAGGTGTGTTTATTTAATTTAATGAATGCATGTATACGACATATACATGTATTTTTTGTATTTAACATTTGACGCTATGATTTATGAAACCACGATGGCAGAGCACAGCAGGGGGAAGCCCTGGGCTGCAGCCCATGTTGCCCATTGGGTTAACATGGCCCTGGTCATCTATTGAAACTAATGGTTATATACATCATATTTTAAATAAAATGTCCTAATATTGTATTCATGGAAAAAACATACTCCAAACAATGTTAAATAATTTTTTTCCAAAAATGTTTGTTTTTACAAATAACAAAATCCTAACAGTATTTCAAACACAAACAATGTTATTACATTATTGCCACATAAGCTTTGAGCTAATGCTCTGGAAAATGTCCCTGAAATAACTGTTATACATAACTTAGTTAACAGCTATATAGACCACAGACCTTATTTCAAATTCAGTATTGATATGAAAATCAATTTCTATTATATCTAATATCCATTTCAGATTTTGTATTTTTTTCTAACATACAATTTCAAGAATATGCAATCAGGAATTAGAAATACCACGAGAAAATAAATGTTTTCATACATTTTAGTGATATATAATGTTCTTAATTCAAGAAATATAGAGTTGATTGTTTACTGAAATACTTTATTGTCATGACTGTGTGTTCCCAAATATACTGCTGCTCTGTATATCTGCTTCCATCATTTTGTCATGCTGTTTACTGGGTGTAAGGGAGATCTGCAGCCTAATCTTATGGATGCTGTCTCTTACACAGCAAACATATTTCATGCCGTTAAAATATCCAGTTAAATCATACACTCACTGAGCATTTTATTAAGAACACTACACTAATACTTGGTTGGGCCTTCCTTTGCTCTCAGAACAGCCTCTATTCTTCATGGCATGGATTCCACAAGATGTTGGAACATTCATTTGAGATTCTGGTCCATGTTGAAATGATTACATCACAGTGGTGGCTGGTGAGTTCAAAACAAGGGAGGAACAAACTTTACCTTTAAACCTTTCTTTGTATTATTTTTTCTGATCATACCTTGTACCAACCATGTTTTAAGACTTACTTTAAAAGATGTCATGTTCAAACATAGTTTATTTCTCTGGGAAGGTTATTCCATAGTACTTCGGCAGAATATAAAAATGTATTTTACCCATTTGTGTTTTGAAAGCATAAGGTATAAAATTTGTAACACGGCCTCATGTAGAGTAGACATGATTATTTATGAGAGAAAAACGATTCATTAAATATTTGGGTGCAATGTTCAAGATTTTAAACACAATGAGCATCTTCATATAGATGACTCTTTGTTCAACTGTGACCCAATTAAGCTATCTAAAATGAACCAATTCAATATGGGTTTGTGGATGCAGTTTCAAAATTAAAGCTTTTAGGCTTTTTGTAGCCTATTTGTGAACTCTGCTGATAAACCAGTATGACATGACATTGCAACATAATCAAAGTAGCACTGAATAAGAGATCCTGCTAATGCAGAATAGAACTGTTCACAAAGGTCACTTTCCTGGCTAAAAATTTTGTCCTCTGATTTTGGCAAGAACTTTTAATACCATACTTTTCCCTAATAAGCATCCGTTTAATTCACACCAAGATATTTTATGCTAGACTGAGCAGCAATAACCTCTTCCCCAAATTTGAAAGCTGGTGTCTTTCTGAGGCTAATTTTAGATCTTAACAAGATGGACTCGGACAATTGTAAAGATAAACTTATTTGTCAGCTAACAGCTAATTTATTTACTTTTTGCAGCTCAAATCTAACAGTCTTTTTGATAACTATTTTATCCTTGAGTCATTAACAGACCACAGTCATCTGCACACACAAACACACACACACACACACACACATTTCTGTTTTTGATTTTTTTTTGGCAAAAATGGCAATTTTATCCATTTAAAATGAGATCTATAACACAAAGTGTGCAAAACGTGAAGGGGTCTGAATACTTTCTGAAGCCACTGAATATCACGTTGGTAAAATATCTCTGTAAATTATGCATCATTTTGGTAGAATACCCCTGTGCATTGTACATGGTATTGATGTAATATCTGCAGATTGTGCACATTAGAAAAATAATATTGCATAATGATAGTCCATCTGCACCTGTAAGTATGTGTGCTTATTTATGGTACTAGTTACAGCTATAATTATAAATACAGCTATAATTGTGTGAATGACTTATGAATGTACTGATTATGTTGTGGATGAAATTAAGTTCTGATGCTCAAATTAATTAACTGCTTTTTATCATACATCATCAACATAATGTGGAGTTCTCATCACTACAGACCTGAAAACATGCTGAGAAGAAGTAAGGTTGCAAAAACGTATGCAAAAAAGCGGACTCGTTTCTTTTTCTTACAAAACAATTCGTTTGTCAGTGTGTTGTTTCCTCTGATGGCAAGCATGTGAAAGTGTCCGGAAGGATGTAACAAGGCTATCGAAGTTTGGTAAACTATTAGAAATGCCTCCCTTGGTCGTGTCGTGAGCGCGGCTCACTTAGATATATCATAAAGCAAAGCAAAAAACCTTTTGATTGCATGGCTATCCATTGCAAACACCTGGGAAATTTTATAGCCAGCCAATCCACAGGATGTCTAGCCCTTTTGCGTGTAGATGCGGTATTTACCTCACGCCTGGAACAATAGGGCAGTGCTAGCGCCTGTATGTCAAGCGCCTGGCAATATGTGTTGAGTAAAAACGCTATGACGAACGAACACGTTTTATTGTTTTACCTTTAAACGTGCACTGAAATTAAATCATTGCACAATGCGTTCATATTTTTAAATCACCAGCTTAGTTACTCTTGTTTCTTTCATTTGCTTGGAAGTAGGGAGGAAAGGGAGGGGAGATAGGAGACGGGGCTAGAGGCGGCGCGCAGTCCTTATGTTTCAGTACCGTTGACACCACCTCGCACCTCGTACTGCTGGAAATCTAATTCAAGAGACGATTTTTTTCAGGAAATGCCCTCTAGACTTGAAGAAAAAAACGAATATGCGAATTGTACACGTAATTTTTCGATGTTGTTAGATTTTTTTTGATAATTGATATAAAAAATCAAGCTTTCATGAGCTGCAGTTTGTGTGTGCGCGCATGTGTGCGTGCTTGTGGCTGTGTTTACAAAGCCCACCACTTCCTGGAAGAAACAAACGGTGTAAATTAAATTTAAATTTTAAACATCAGTATTAAGATTTTAAAGGGTCTCCATACCCGAAAACTGTCTTATATTGCTCTTGTCCAGGAGATTGAACGTTCGTACATATTTTTTGTGTTTTTAAAAAGGAGAATTTCCATGCGGAAAAACATTTAGTTTCATACTTAGTCTTCAACCTGCAGTACTCATTGTTAATTTTATTCAGATTTCCGTGGTGTAGCAGATGTTTGCGCCGAGTTTCTTTTGTTGTTCCTACTCCTTACCGAGATGAGGTCTCCCTGTCACTTTCTGAAAAGATCTTGGAATCGCTGTGGAGCTTATAACAGCAAAGATCGGAGGTGAAGCTGTGTTTTATTCTCAAAGGGTTTGCCGATCTTCTCTCCAGTGAATTTCATAAAGGTCCCAAACGAATCGTAGTGTTTCTTATTATTAAATTGATATACTCCATCACAAAAATGAAGAAGTTTAGAAAGGTTTTGGATGGACTGACAACCTCCTCCTCAGGAAACGCCGGAGGAGCCCCTCTCGCCAGCAGCACAGCCAGCATTCCAACCACAGCGCGGACTCCTTCAGAAATTCAAGTGCAGGAGACGCTCGTATCTGAAAACTTTCAGATATGTAAGGTGAGCCTTCTGTATTTGTCTGTAAACCAGACACGTGCACTCTGTATGGGTCTGTAAACCAGACACATGGAAAACCCAATGCTCGGAATTGTCCGTTGAATTTTGGAGATGTTATGTTAAAAATGTTGATTTTCTGGCCAGTTCCATGCTGCAGACTTAAAGTTTTCGTGTTTAGTGACATCATGAAACCGTACTACCAATCACAAAAGCCTCATACCCCTGGGTGAACATCAAGCTCAAGTCCAAACGTCCAAAACGCTGTTAGCTAATGAGGTCTAAATATAATTTGCAAAACACGATTCTTGTTATCATTTTAAATGGAGAGTCAGATCATTGCAACTACTTCTCGTGCCCCATGAAAGCCCTGCAAAACGCCAAATAAGTGAAAATGTTCCATGTTCACATTTAGTTATTAATACATTTCTAAGTGGCATTCTGTTGACTAATGGGTGAATCTCCTCATGATGTCGACACTATATGATAGCAGTAAAGACTTATTTATACTATGATATGTTAGAAAGAGTCAGCATCACTGTTTCAGATCCGGTTATCAAGCTTATCCGTCTGAGTCGTAGCACTGCAGAAATGCAGTCTTATTTATCTCGTTCTGGCTCTCCCATGCAATTCTTTGTGCCACGTGGACCTCATAAAATAATTGAATGTCAATGCGTGGGTCTTGAGGCACTGTCGCACAAAAACGAGCAGACAAATCTTTCCAAGGTTCTTTAAACCTCGACCAATTTCTGCAGCGATGCGTATCTTCTCGTTTGGACTCACAGTGAACAATTGGGGTCGGGGGGGGGGGGGGACCGATGACGATTCTTCCCTACTATTAAACCGAAGGTCCTGAAGTTGATGTGATTTCCGTTTAGGATTATTTTTACATGCACAGTGCTGACGACAACGGTTATTCCTCGGATTGCAGGAGCAAAATTTTGAATCCTGGATGAATTATTTATTGCAACATGAATGAGTTGACGTACAGCAATCCTGGAATACAGCATTACCAGAGAGGAGGTGAAGGGGAGAGCAAATGGAAAGGGTGTAAATCAGCTCAGTTAACGGGGGCCGCGGCCTGGCCAGGGCGCGGAGACGGAGAAAGAACTGGAATGACTGCCAGACATCGAGTGGAAGTGCACTTTGTCTCTGCAGTCTGAACAAGTGTCATCTAATATGAAATTAGTATAATTAGAGGTCATCCCCACCACATGACTCGAACTGGCTTTGAATACAAAAAAACACTGGTTAACGAATTAAATTTGGATTAATACGTTGAGAATCTGGCAGCAATTTAGAAAATACCTTGAACGACTTCTCTATTCTTGCCTCAATTTGCAATAATCATCTTTTTAACCCAGAATGGATGCAGCTTTTAGAGAGTGGAATCAACGTGATCTCTCTAGGTCTAAAGACTACTACAATGAATACATTTTTATTTACAAGTTTTTAGTGAGATTTGTGAAAACTGTAACCTCTCCCACTCATGTCTGTTTCAATATTTTCAGGTCCATTGTTTCATACGTAATTTTCTGCCCAATTTTCCTGTGGTTCCACACCTTTCTGCTGTGGAAGTATTACTCAAAATCCCCACTAACCTAAAAGGCCTTATCTCTACAGTTTATGGTCATATTAGTTATTTGGGTGACTCTTCTGTACAGAGAATCAAAACAAAATGGAACAGTGAACTGGGAGAAGTGATATCAGAAGTCATCTGGGAGGAAGCTATATATAGAGTAAATAGTACTACATCCAATGCTTGTTTGGGTCTAATCCAATTTAAGGTCTGTCATCGCATGCATCTATCTAGATTGAAGTTATCCAAAATTTACCCCAACACAGATGGAAATTGTGTTAGATGTCATAATACTCCAGCAGATTTGACTCACATATTTTAGTCATATCCCCAACTATATACTTATTCTTCCCTCACCTTTCAGACCCTATCGGAAGCATTGAGTTTGGAACTGGAACCCAGTGCTTATACAGCAATCTTTGGTGTTGTTAGGTCTGACCATCAGCTGATTAAGAAACACAGAAATACAGATGTTATTGCCTTCTTCACTCTATTTGCCCTATGGCAAATTCTTTTACTTTGGAAGTCAGCAAAGCCGCCCAAAATATATGGCTGAGTGATCTTATGCTTTATCTTAAACTACAAAAAATTAAGTACACACTTAGGGGGTCTACACACACCTATTTTATTCCACCTGGAACCCAACGATGTTATCTTTTAAGGGGGAACATCGCATAAAAACGAAAATAGAAATGTTTAACAATATATTCATGCATTTGTGAATTGTAATATTTGGTTTTTTCTTCATGTTCATCAATAAAAATAATGTTTAAAAAAGGATATATATCCATGTGGCAATGAAAATGGATAATGACTTGTATGTATGGTCAGAAAAGTAGTTAAATAATGGACAGAAAAGTGGAATCCAGCCTCTAATGAAGGAATCCACTGACCCGCATGAAAGCTTCTACTTTCTCATGATTTTTTTTTGGCCAATGAGGAACGCTTGTATAGCAATATGATAAAGAATGTTCTGTTATTGGCTTTCATATTTGTTGGGATAATATAACTGGATCAATCATGAGATCATATTTTGGACATAGGCTACACACACATACTTCAAAGGCTCTACATTTGAGACTACAGTTAGCATTAAAAAGAGCTAGCTATACTGTAGTTTTGTGTTTGGTTAGCAGTAAAAAAGAGCTAGCTATACTGTAGTTTTGTGTTCTGTAGTTTTGTGTTTGGTTAGCAGTAAAAAAGAGCTGGCTATACTGTAGTTTTGGGTTTGGTTAGCAGTAAAAAAGAGCTGGCTATACTGTAGTTTTGTGTTCTGTAGTTTTGTGTTCAGTTAGCAGTAAAAAAAAAGAGCTGGCTATACTGTAGGTTTGTGTTCTGTCAGCTGTGAGAAAGTGGAACATCACTGGTTGACCAGCTCAGCAAATGAAATAAAAAGAGGAGAGATAATAAATTAGAGAGGGGGCAGTGTTGGCAGCTGTTCCAATTATTTCAATCTTAAAGAAAGAGGAAGTTAGCAATGTGGCTAATTCAATAGACGTATCTGTGATGTGAGAGTGTTGGGCCTTTTACCGTTTCTTTATCACCAGTGCTTACTCTAGAAACAAGCAAAGCTGGAGAAAGGTGACAGACCATTCAGGCTACATCTTTCAAGCAACATCTTTTAAGCAAAGTTTTATGAGCCAATACCCCTTGCACAGGCTACAGTTAGAGAGGTATTAACATTTTCACACAGGCTACAAAATTCTTTTGAATTTTCAAAAGACTGTTTTATTTATTTACCTGTCTGTGCATGAACTGTATTTTTCTTTTATTATAATACTATCCATTTCCAGTTTCATCAAGTGAGAATTTGGCTTCTTTTGATTATAATAGCATTTGTCTTTAATCTCAGCACTGGTCATTTTTGCATCATGGATTTATCCCTCTGTTTAGTAAACTCTGTTAATGGTGTCTGGATAAAATATTTTCAATTATGATAACAGTTTGTGGTCATTTTCTCACATTCATGGTGATGCACCAAGGTGTCTCAGCAGTGAAACTAGCCAAATGTTACAGTAGATCATTGGACACAGCGTCTGAAGCCAAGGATGGACTTGAAGCTAAATTAAGTATGAAACAAGACAGTTTATTCATCAACTGTACATTTTCTGTTTATAAATTTGAAAAATATAATCTTTCTGTCATCTTTATTTATAGTTTCTGTAAAAAAAAATAATTGGGAAACTGTAGTGCATCTCCCACAAAATACCCAGATATTTTTGCTGTAGGTACACCTTAAAGAAGCTGACTCCATGAGACTGTGTGTGTGTGTGAGTGTGTGTGTGTATGTATGTGTGTGTGTGTGAGTGTGTGAGTGAGTGAGTGAATGAGTGTGTGAGTGTGTGTGTGTATGTGTGAGTGAGTGTGTGAGTGAGTGTGAGTGTGAGTGTGAGTGAGTGTGAGTGTGAGTGTGAGTGTGAGTGTGAGTGTGAGTGTGAGTGTGAGTGTGAGTGTGTGTGTGTGTGTGTGACTGTGTGTACACACATGTGCGCATGTTTGGGAGGTGATGGAGAATGTTGGACCCCACTGTACATTCACGTATACACATCCATTGATCTAGCTGTCTAAAAACTGTGACAACATGTGTCGCTTCCTTATATAATAAAGCTGTGACATTATTCATTTCCTGTTGTGTTACAGACAGTCCGTCATGGCTTCCCACACCAACCCACGTCCCTTGCCTTTGACCCTGTGCAAAAGGTCCTGGCGATTGGGTCCTGTACTGGCGGTGTGCGAATGTATCCTTTTCAGTTCCTGTCATCAGGTCTCACAAGCCAGGGCCCCCCCAATCCCGCACCCCACAGGCCCCTGCTGCATCTGCCCAGCTCCTGGTAAGGGCTCCATGAACTTTTCATCTCTCACAAATTTGATGGAGTGATTCAGAGATTCAGGTCTGTGACAGAATGATTCAGAGAGTTTACTAGAGAGAGAACAATGACAGAGTTTCAGTGATTCAGAGGCTGTTGCAAAGTGATTCAGAGGCCTGATAGAGGGACACAGTGTTTAATACTTTTCATTTCTCCAGCATCATTATCCAAACTCATTGATACTTTTAGTGATGAATTAGAGAAAAATTGACCCCTCATTCTGGCTTTAAACCAGAGAAGATAAGTCATTATTCTGTATCTTTATCTTTATTCAAATGGAAACCAGAAACAGGCATGTTCTAACATATGGGTGATCAGAAATGATTGCTGAATAGGTTTCACTTTGAATTAAATTGTTTTTCCTCTGTCGTTTTGCTTCAACTAACTTTTAAATCATCAGCAGTCTATCCAACACAGTGCCCAGTGTGTCTATCAGAAACAGTGCCCAGTGTATCCATCCAATGCAGCCCAGTGTGTCTATTTAAAACACAGTGTAGTGTTTCTATCCAACACAGAACCCAGTGTGTCTATCTAAAACACAGTGTAGTGTATCTATCCAACACAGAACCCAGTGTGTCTATCTAAAACACAGTGTAGTGTATCTATCCAACACAGAACCCAGTGTGTCTATCTAAAACAAAGTCTAGTGTATCTATCCAACATAGAGCCCATGTGTTACGAAGGGTAACTGAAAGACCCTTCAAGGGGAGAGGGCATAGCTGGAAAAGATAGCAGTTCTGCTTTGAAGAAAATTTGTTTGAGATCATGTCTGGTCATCAAGGATGAGATATTGGCTAGAAGTGCAGCAACATCCACCGCAGTGGGCTGAAAGGACAGAGTCTGTGAATCATCTGCGAAGCAGCGGTGGGGAAATCATGGGACGATATTGAGCAAAAGGGTTCTATTTACATGGAGAACAGCTTCTTCCACTGTAAATTTATTCTTTTATATAATTGTTTTACTTATTTTGCTGCTAATGTAAAGCACTTTTGGTTGTATGTATGTATGAAAGGTGCTGCACAATTTTTCGAAATTCTTA
This sequence comes from Albula glossodonta, assembly GCA_019788955.1. NCBI lineage: Eukaryota > Metazoa > Chordata > Actinopteri > Albuliformes > Albulidae > Albula > Albula glossodonta. The sequence goes on along the minus strand of JAFBMS010000385.1, from coordinate 126,079 downwards.
TTTTTTTGTGGAGCAAGAACTAATACTTCAGGCAGTCATGTTGAGAGCCTGTATGATTTTGAGACTTCTACTAGAAAGTCCTTTTCTCCCATTAGACAGGGACCCTAAAAAAACATTCGACAGGATAACTGAAATCTCATTACACTTAAATACTGAAACCATGTTATACACACTAAGACCACCTTTTGAGGAACACAGAAACCCCAATAACCTCATGTGAGGTTATTGTTTTTGCTGCCATTATGGCTCTGTCTCTGGGCAAAGGGACATGGAGTGGGGTTATAGATGAGTTTTATCTCTTCTTCATTTCTTTTATTTCCTGATTTCTTCCTTGAGTCTTTGACAGAATTGGCAGGTCATGCATCTTTATCACCATGGAGACGGGAAAGTAAAGAGCAGAAGTGGATGCCCCAAAGGCATGCTTTGCATTAAAACAAAAATAAAAGCACAAGGGGAATGCAATACATTTCTAAAATAAGCATGTGATAAATGGTCTTATCTCTGTAGAAACATAGAAACACCATACACACAATGTGACTGCATGGGTTCTAAGCCTATGGTGTGGGTTAAGGTTAGGATTAACTGTAACCCTAACTCTAGCCTATGGTGCTGGGAGTATTTCTGCCACAGAGGTAATCAATATTGTTGATCTCTCCCATGTGGAGTGCCATGCTCCTCGCAAGCAGCAGTGAGAGTTTGACTTCAGCAGCACCAGAAAGACCTGCAAAGCAGAGCAATCTCAGCAATCCAGGGAGCACCGGTGCTTATAAGGAGACAACAACCAAACAGAAATAAATAAGTACTGACTCCAAACACAGCGAAGTGGCTTATTCTGCAGTGCTGTGACACATCAAGGCCTAGTTTTTCCTGTCTTTGAAATTTCAAAAATGTGTCTTGAGTCACTGCATGTTTATCATATTGCTCTTTTTTAAAAATGGTTTCTGTAGCTGGCAGTGGTATGCAGAGAATAGCAAAGCATCACCCTTAGGGATGTCCAGTGCTCTTTGTGATGATACGGCATGACATGGGAGGCTGGTGCTGGGTGCCAAACAAGCCTCCCCTAGAGACAGCAGACCTGTAGGCCTGCAGTCACTCACATGTACATTCCATTTAATTAATTAATTTCCAGGTAAGACACCAAGCTGCCAACTAATCATGCACTCAAATTGACTAGTAAAATTCACCTGCCATACACATTTAACAAGCAGGAACATTTTAATAGTGAAGACTGCTCCTTCACAGTGCTATGTACATTCCATACATCCCAAAATGGTCAATACAATGATACTTATTCAGTAGTATGTTGTGTACATAATTGAATTTATAAATATAAATTCAATTATATTTTATTATTTTCATAAATAACAGGTTTGGAAAGAATGCTGACGGACTGAGAGGGATCTCTAGTTGAGTAAGAGCAGGAGCTGCTTAGAGTGCTGACCAAACTGTTTGTGCGTGTGCTTGTTTGTTTTAGTTTGCCAGAGATATACTGGCAAAGTTTTAATAGAGCAGGATATTTTGGTGCAGTTACAGGGTATATTAGAATTCTGCTCCAGGTCCCTGTGTTTAGGGCGAAGAAACCATGCCTCCCTTCCTTCCTTCAGGCCAAATTGATGTGTTCATCTCTTTTTAAAGAACTTGTCTGGGTGTGTGGGTGGAAACCTGCGACATGTGAGTCAGACTTACTTCTGTAAGCTGATCTGGGTTCAGTCATGGCATATTAATCACCCTATATCTGAGCCTGACTCACAGACCTGCAGCTGCATCTGCACTGATCAGGGAGCAGTCAGGGGTCACCCAGCGAGGAGAAGCTTGCAGGAGCACAGAGAACAGAGATTCACTGCAGCTCTGGGCGCAGCGTTCTGCCTCCTCCTCTCTAAAAAGGCAGAATGAACACCCTGGGCAATGATACTCTGAAAATGTGCATACACAGAAACACACACACCATACAATCACACAGTCACAAACACACACACCTTACACTCACACAGTCACACGTACACACACCATACTCACAGCATACACACATACACCATATGCACACACACAGTCACAAACACACACAACTTACACTCACACAGTCAGAAACACACACACCATACTCACACCATACACACACACACACCATATGCACACACACAAACACACACACCTTACACTCACACAGTCAGAAACACACACAACTTACACTCACACAGTCAGAAACACACACACACCATACTCACAGCATACACACATACACCATATGCACACACACAGTCACAAACACACACAACTTACACTCACACAGTCAGAAACACACACACCATACTCACACCATACACACACACACACCATATGCACACACACAAACACACACACCTTACACTCACACAGTCAGAAACACACACAACTTACACTCACACAGTCAGAAACACACACACACCATATGCACACACACAAACACACACACCTTACACTCACACAGTCACAAACACACACACCGTACACTCACACAGACACAAACACACACACCATACTCACACCATACACACACACCATATATTTATTGAAGAAAAGGACCAGAATGCCATTGTTTTTTCTATAATTAATATTTTGATTGTTTCCTTGGCTCTTTAAAGTAAATGTTGCTTGTTTCATATGAGAGCAATGTGAAAATTAATGTTTTATGTGAGGGATGAGTAGGTTTTTCTGCTGCCGATTATGTTTGTTGAAAACTGTGAGACTAATTAATTTCGTTGCCAGTTCTCTGACCAATTTGTCATCCATGCATCCAGGAAAGTGATGTCACCCGCCTATCTCTGTCTCTATCTCTGTTTCACTCTTAGTCTCAATTTGACAGGCAACAACTCGGCGTAAACTGCCAGGTAGTTCTGTGTAGAAGTAACTCTTTTCATATTAAACAGTTAAGAGATCCCTTCCACTCATGCAAAATCCCTTGTTTAAATATAGCTGTTTATGGCTGAAGTCATTTACACATTGATCACGTGCATCATTGTAATGGTCAGTTAGAGCTCATTTCCTGCAAAGAGTGAGATTATAAGATGTGTAATGGCTTTGGGTTTTAGAATATCAAACCCTAAATCAACTAGATTATCTAAATATCATGAGTTCTGATAAACAGAAATCAGTTAATAAATGGAACTGTTCTGAGGAAACTTCAGTAACATAACCTTTATTTGGTCTCAGACCACTGTGTTTTCATTTAGTTGGATTGATTGTCAAAATATTTGCATGTTAAGTTGGCAAGTATATACTTTGAATGCATAAAGGTGAAAGCTAAGCAAGTGAATTATATTTTCCATAATAAAAGTTTGACTTATTGCTTTTCCTGTTTGGTACATGTAGGGAAAATATAGAGTTTTACATGGCATGAACATTAATTCCTATTTTCCCACTCTGAGTAACTCCCAGTCCTCTGGTTATTTCTGCACACAGTCGCAGCACTACATTACCCCAGGTCTAACATACTGTAGCCTAAAGGCTAACATGCTGCAGCCGTACACCTAAAATGCTAAAGCAGCTACAGCTACAAGAGACAGGTTGCACACCTGTTTACATTCATGAAGATAAGACAAAATGAATTAACAGGCCATCATGAATCACAGGAAAATAAACCTGTAATACAGTGACATGCACAGTGCACACAGAGTCATTCATCTCTTTATATTCATTATTCCTCTGTTAGTGATTAATTTTTATTGAAAGAATATGTAAGGTTTGACTCTAAAATATTGTAATATCACAGTGCTAGTTTAAGGTTTAAGGAAATCAGGAATGTGTGTTTGCCAGGAACTGTTCAGCCGAGTGAAAATAAGCTAACTCTCCCAGCTGCTTGGCTAGCATTCAAAGCAAGCACCCAATAAAAGTTCTATTTTTACCTCTGTAAGCCTTAGATATTTCCATAGCCTTACTGCAATCAATATTGCATATTTATTTACCCAGCAGTCTGCAGAGCAACAGCGCTGCCAGACCGCACTGGCTGGCAAAGTTTACACTATTGGCAGTGAGAGGATATGACCTGCCTGTCCGCACTGCTCAGTGAGAGGATATGACCTGCCTGTCCGCACTGCTCAGTGAGAGGATATGACCTGCCTGCCAGCACTGCTCAGTGAGAGGATATGACCTGGCTGCCAGCAATGCTCAGTGAGAGGATATGACCTGGCTGCCAGCACTGCTCAGTGAGAGGATATGACCTGGCTGCCAGCACTGCTCAGTGAGAGGATATGACCTGCCTGCCAGCACTGCTCAGTGAGAGGATATGACCTGGCTGCCAGCAATGCTCAGTTCCCCTGGGGTGATAATCCAGCTAACACTTACCCTAACCTCTGGGCTGATAATCAACTTAGATGTCTTGCACTCCTTACACACACACAATAAACCCAAACTCAGTATCTTAACAATATCACAACATCAAAATATCTATAGACCAAAATGTGAAATACTCTCATAATTTAACAAAGTCGCATGTTTTATTCCTATTGTGAAAGTATACTATTTGAAAAATTAACAGGCTCTTAGGAAATGGTTTAGTTATCCGAAAGTTATACTAAATCAATTTTATGATGTGTAGCTATGAGCAAAATATCAAGAAACTGTTTAAAATTAGAATTTAAAAATAGATTAGCCTTGCTAGCTATACAAATAATATTCAGATATCTAGTTTCTTTTCTTAATTGTCACTGATGGAAAATGGTGAATATTAAAAAAAGCAAATCACATGAATTATAATAAAAATCGGTCAGTGTGGGGGTTCCTTTAAAAATACAACTGCTTGGCATCATTGTGGACCCAGTGTTGTGCAATTTCTTTGGTGTGTGGGTGTGGTCTGTACTGTTATATGCTTAACTTGATGATGTCATCAGATTGGGACAGCCTGGTGTTGACCGCCATTGCCAACATCAGAGTACCAGTGCTGTCCATGAACTACGGTTCCTCGTTAACCAGGTAAGCCTGCCATCATCACACTGAAGCTTTTTGGCCAGGTATATATTTCTGATCCATTCTCCTCCTTTCTGATCCAGTCTAATATTCCCCTATAGTCTTAATGTCATTATTCCAGGCTGGGTGTGTGGATTTTCATGGTGGTGGAAAGAAATGTTTTAACAATGGGTAAAAATGTTCATATGATAAGACCCATGCTTCATAATAAAGGGAGGCTGAAATTACTACAGCAAAAGCAGCTTTGCAATTTTGTGAATGCAGATAAAACTCTGAAAGAAACGCTGCTCTGACATTTGAGTTCATGTTTTATCTGGTGCTATCCATGTGGTTGTTAGATGCACTGATTGGGTCATTCCAAACCATTCAAATAAAAGTTTTTAATTATACATTACTTTAAACATAAGCTGACATTACTGAAATATACAATAACAATAATACACAATACAATAAAATGCAAAACAATAATACGGAATTACAAATAACTACTAAATTCTTATTTATGGCTCTAAAAATTATAATGGCAAATTATTCTGTTTATCAGCATCGTTAAAACACACTAGCATTACTGCAAACAGTGAAAGCAATGTTTTGTTTTCACTTAATCCCAGTTAACCTGCTAGTTACCATAATTTAAAGGAAATGTAAAACAAAGTGCATCTCAAAAGCAAGTTTGCTGCTTTTGTATACCTCTCCTGCTCATCGATAAAGAACACTTAGCTTGTTAAAAACCAGAAACTATTTAAAAGTATGATTACCGGAAAATACCCAACTAACACATAATTTCATGTTTTTTTTTCAAATGACATGTTTAATATTAAAAAGGACCAAATCTATTGAAAATTTAGGGGAAACTCAAATACAATATTTGTCTGCATGATGTTATTAAGGTACATATTGAAAATGTGCATATGTAATGTGTGCACTCTGTGCCTGTGTGCCTGGGGGAATGAAATGCCTTATTGAGTCAGCATTCCTCCTCTCTGCTGTCTCTTGTGAAATAGACTAAAGGAAATTTACCCTTGGATATGAGTTGTGGAATGCTTTAGAATGCCACATTTCTACAAAGCCTTCTATGTTGGTATCTCTGTAATTCAGGGGGCCTTAGTCACAGCCTGTCCTGATGATACTCTGCATCTGTGGAACCTGAGACAGAAGCAACCAGCTGTCCTGCACTCCCTCAGATTCACCCGTGAGCGGTGAGTACTCACTCACTCACTCACTCACTCACTCACTCACTACTCACTCACTCACTCACTCACTCACTCACTCACTCACTCACATACTCACTTGCACTCACTCACTCACTTGCACACACACTTACACACATATTCACTCACATACTCACTCGCACTCATTCACTCACTCACTCACTTGCACACACACTCACGCACATACTCACTCATTCACCCACATACTCACTCGCACACACTCTCTCACTCACACACATACTCACTCACTCACTCACTCACTCACTCACCCACTCACTAACTCACACACATACTCAATTGCACACACACTCACTCATTCACACACATTCTCACTCACTCATTCACACATACTCACTCACTCACTCACTCACTCACACATGCACTCACTCTCTCACTCACTTACTCACATACAAACCCACTTACTCACTCACTCACACACACACCCACTCACTTATACACTCACCCACTGACACACACACACTCACTCGCTCACTGCCACACACACAAACACACACACACTTTCTCACACAAACACATACTAACATTGTCACATACACATTCCCTTATGTTCATCTGCATGGTGAGAAATTAGTACTCACACATTCAGTTCCTCACATTCACCTGCAAGTGGTTTTTTTCACTCAGACATGTGCACAAACTTGCAACATGCACACACACAAACAAGACAAAAGACTGAAGGCCCTGTCACAGAGTAGGCCTACTGTGAAGTGGGCTGAATTAGGAGCTGTGGGGTGTTCTGTGCACTGCTCATGGATCTGTTTTTATTTTGAAGGTTGTGTATTCTGAAGTCAGATACCTGTTTTAAAGAAATGCCAACATCAGACCAGAGGTCAAAACTCCTGTTTCAGACCTTCGTTGCCTCTGAGAGACATGAACATAGACTTTGCTAGAGTTCAGGTAAAAGACGGAAAGAAGAAAAAGCATAACCTTGCACTGACAAACAGTGTTTTTATGTGGGAATTGTGTAGGCTGAACTCCTTCTGGGTCTTCCATTGAAAGCCAAGGTCTCTATATTGAAATCTTTTGTATGAGAAAAATGTGTGTTCTTGTCAAGAAAAAATCCTATGATCACATTTTTATTTTGAAAAGATAGGAATAATAGAACATTCCTATTGGCCCTGTATGCTCTGTTCCCATTGGCCCCGTACGCTCTGTTCCCATTGGCCCCGTACGCTCTGTTCCTACTGGCCCTGTACGCTCTCTTCCTACTGGCCCCTTTACACTCTGTTCCTATTGGCCCTTTACGTTCTTTTCCTATTGGCCCTTTATGCTCTGTTCCTACTGGCCCTTTACACTCTGTTCCTACTGGCCCCTTTACACTCTGTTCCTATTGGCCCTTTACACTCTTTTCCTATTGGCCCTTTACGCTCTTTTCCTATTGGCCCTGTATGCTCTGTTCCATTGGCCCTTTATGCTCCGTTCCTATTGGCCCTGTATGCTCTGTTCCCATTGTCCCCGTACACTCTATTCCCATTGGCCCAGCATGCTCTGTTCCCAATGGCCCTGTACACTCTCTTCCTATTGGCCCCGTGAGCTGCCACTCATTCAGGATGAAAAGCAGTTGCTTGTTGTTAGATAATATTGTCTAGCATACTGACTGCTCCTGAAACAAAAGTAACACCCTCACACTCTCTCTAAAATAACACCTTCACCCTCCCTATAAAATACCATTTATGTTTGCTCAGAGGCTCTGAGGCAGTCAAGATAAATGAGAGAAGCGCAGACTGTTAAATGTTTCTGGAAGGAAGAAATTAATCACTAAGTATATTTCTTAAGTATGTTCTCATGAAGTTACAATCATGGTGTTATGCAGATATTTTTCTAGAGGTATGGAGACCCCCTGCATTTTTATGATGATGTTTCATCTTTCGTTTTACTCATGTGTCATCTTTCATCGTGGTTTCATGTTTCATCTTACTTTGTGGATTATGATGTCATGATCATGCCTCTGATCTTGGCTTTAAAGTGGCATCACACAGGCAGGGACACATTAAAGTGCAGGATCTGGGTCCACACAACATCTTGGGTTGAAACACTAAATGAATGATTTATTTATTTATTTATCTGAATACCATATTAATACCTGGGTATTTGAATATACTGAAATAATGTTGGATCACTTTCTCTCACACTCTCTTTTGCATTCTCTCACTGTCTTTCTCCTCCAGAATTACGTTCTGCCACATGCCACTCTGGAGTAAATGGATGTATGTGGGCACAGAGCGGGGCAACACACACATCATCAATGTTGAGTCCTTTGTTCTGTCTGGATATGTAATCATGTGGAACAAGGCCATAGAACTGTGAGTTCCCTCTTCCTCTTATTCAGAACCACAGAACTGTGAGTTCCCTCTTCCTCTAATTTTTAGGACTGTAAGGCATGCCATGAATCTATGCATGAAGGCATGCATCTATTGGAGCATGATTTCTGATGGTGATGAAGATGATTGAAGCTTTATCCTTAAAGTGGTTAATAAGTGCAGCTTGATTGGTAGTAACAGATGCTGCTGATATAATGTATATTAAATTGTTGGAGCCAAATTACCCAAGGTTATAGAAAGAATTCAATTACGATGATGGATGAACTATTATAAGTAAGGCTTCCTATTTTGTAGTCATTTTTGATTTCTTGAGTTTATTTTTGATTGGCCATTGACTCTGAACTCCGCCCACTGCAAAAGGATGCATAATGGAAGTACGTTTCTCTGTTTGAAGAGGACGTCCTAGTGTGAGTGGAGCGGATACTGTTTTTAAACCACACAGTTGCATGTTAAATTGATTGTTATATTGCGCAAAGTTTGAAAGCACTTCTTGTTTGTATAGTTTCGTTCCACATTTACACACCTTTGACACAATACACTTTACTGATTACACTACATTCTTACTCAATCGCTCTGAATATCCACCCTTTGCTGGATTCATTATTGAGTGCCGGCAGCCTGGATAACGACACCCTACAACAGCGTACAGAGATCGTAGAAGCTAATAGGTTCGTGTGCGTTAAAACTAAATTCCACTTGTACTAGGGCAGAGACTAAATTGTTTTGTTTTTGATAGTCACTACTTTGAGTTTAAAAACCTCCCGCAAATTGAAAAACCGCACGCTACAAAGAATTCCTCCATAAGTCAAATTGTCTTTTAATTTACGTTTAATTGAGAAGCTCTGCAGTGTGTCTTCTATGGAGACGCTAATTTGGAAGGATTGAGTTGTTCGTATAAACCGCGTTCAATCCGAGTTTTGCTTTTTGTTGTCCGCGACCAAACAATTTAAAGGTTAGTGCTAAAAGTCTGATGTTTTATTGGTGTTTACTTGCGGAGTTTGAATTTAAATTATTGTGGATGCGAGGCAATGTTGCTCGGTTGTTTTGATGACCGCAAATTAAGAGTTTTTGATGTCCCGTTACTGTGAATAAACAAAACTCGTTAAGTGGGAAGTGTTTGAAATAAATAATGCAACAATGGATGTCGATTTGCATCAAACGGATCAGACTGCTGAGGATGCAGATTCTGAGCTGATGTCACTGATTTCGTCTCGTAGAGGAAAGTTGAGTAAATGCACTCGTAATGCAATGTCACGGCAGTGGCGAAGCTGAGTAAAAGCATTCCATCTCGCATTGGATAATTTTGAACAACTCCACGAAAATGTGCATGTGATATTATCCGAGGATGAAAGAGAGTGATGCAAATTGGTTTGAATCTAAAATGATGCCGTTTGATGAATTTCTGAACGATGTGGAGGGGTGGAGATTCCATGCGGTGGCATAATGAGTCCAGGCTAAGTTACATGACATAATATTGTCACAGTGTCACCAAACAGAAGTAGCAGTGAAAAATTATATCAGCCTCTGGGTAAACAGAGAGCAGCCTGTGTCTTTCTTGCTCACACAAATCCCATAGAATGTTGGGTGTCTGAGCTTAAGCCATGCTGTGTGCTGCAATGTTTTATTTAGTCTGCAGGGGCCCAGGAGACAGAGATGGTACACAGTTGTCCTTTTTTCAGTAGTTAAGGTCAGCCAGTGGTCCTCAGGTCTCAGTTATGACAGCTGCATGAGTACCCTCTATCCTCTCATCTGGTGCCTATAGGTTACCCCTCACTTGATTATGGGCTACCAGTTGTTGTGTGTGGAAGGCTGAATGGTTGTAGCAAGCGTTGAGGCCAGTAAAGCAGTCAGTAAGTGGCTGGTGATGTCAGACATGTAGTGTGTAACAGTGTCGAATGAGCGAATGGAAGCAGTGCATACTTCAGCTCCAGATTAGGGGAGTGAATGGATGCAGTGCACACTTAGGCTCCAGTGCAGGGGAGTGAATGTAGGAACACCACAGCTACAGTATATTTTAATCTTCATAAGTGGTTACTGCAGTTTATGACTAATGTTACTCGTTACAGTGGGGATCCTCTTACTTTGTAGCCCAATTTTTACAGGACAAACATCTTTCAGAGAGCAGAAAGGAGTGAAAGGCAGGTGAGAAAAGGAACAGGGTGCTTAGCACAGGTAAAGCACTGGAGCCATACTTGTGAACAAACTTTGATGGAAAAACAGCTATTTGCTGTGTTCTGTCATAATCTTTTTTTCTCATCTCACAGATCAACAAAAACACACCCGGGTCCTGTGATCCATCTTAGTGACAGCCCAAGGGATGCAGGGAGGGTAAGCTGGGGTGTGAGGTGCTGGGGGAGCTGGGGGGGGGTGAGGTGCTGGGGGAGCTGGGGGGTGAGGTGCTGGGGGAGCTGGGGGGGGTGAGGTGCTGGGGGGTGAGGTGCTGGGGGAGGGGGGGGTGAGGTGCTGGGGTGCTGGGGGGGGAGAGGTGCTGGGGGTGGTAGGGGTAGAGGTGCTGGGGGTGTGAGGTGCTGGGGGTGAGCTGCTGGGGGAGCTGGGGGGGTGAGGTGCTGGGGGGTGATGTGCTGGGGGAGCTGGGGGGGTGAGGTGCTGGGGGTGCTGGGGGGGAGAGGTGCTGGGGGGTGGTGGGGGGGAGAGGTGCTGGGGGTGCTGGGTGGGGGTGAGGTGCTGGGGGAGGTGGGGTGTGAGGTGCTGGGGGTGAGGTGCTGGGGGAGCTGGGGGGGGTGAGGTGCTGGGGGAGCTGGGGGGGTGAGGTGCTGGGGGTGCTGGGGGGAGAGGTGCTGGGGGTGGTGGGGGGGAGAGGTGCTGGGGGTGCTGGGGGGTGAGGGTGGGGGGGGGGTACTGGGGGGTGAGGTGCTGGGGGTGCTGGGGGGGAGAGGTGCTGGGGGTGGTGGGGGGGAGAGGTGCTGGGGGAGCTGTGGTGTGAGGTGCTGGGGGAGCTGGGGTGTGAGGTGCTGGGGGGTGAGGTGCTGGGGGAGCTGGGGGGGGTGAGGTGCTGGGGGAGCTGGGGGGGGTGAGGTGCTGGGGGGGTGAGGTGCTGGGGGGAGCTGGGGGGGTGAGGTGCTGGGGGGGTGAGGTGCTGGGGGCATAGAGGTTGGGGTTACTGCAAAATTCTTTTTCATGATTAGCAAACTGAATGTGTGGACCTGCTTGCACAGAATGCTTAGTGAGTCTAAAGTAACAGGGTGATGTTTGTCTACTTCGCATTCAGGCATGCAAGTCACAACAAAAATCTGCTTACATCCTGATAATTGCAGAGAGTGATTTTATTCGTGATTTTTATTTGTGATTTTATTCGAGTTAAATCACATCAGAAGTAATCATGTAAAAATGATTAAAATGCCAATGACCCACCACTGGAGTCTTATTTCAATGCACAGATAAGGTTTTTTCTTTATTTATTTCTCCCCCTTTTTCACATACTGTAAATATATGTGATGTGACATCTCTAGGGCAAAATACTGAGGAGATGTTTTTCCTTATACATCTTATGTTTATCTTTTCTGCAAACTTCTTGTATGTATGTGGCAATAGGCACAATGTGGCAATACATGCTGTAAATCTTATTTACCTAAAATTAGCACAGGGTGGATTAAGGATTTTTTCTGATTTACCCTGAGGGCTTCTCTTCTCCAGGAATAATGCACACACCCAAATGTACTCCTCCCACGATTAAATACCTTTAAAAAAGCTACCATGCCCCCTCCACCATCTTGTTATGAATTCAAACTGAATCAAATCCCCACAGGAAGCAAACCATGTTCTTTCAGCAGCATGGCTAATTTCACTCTCCTTATCTGTCATTATAAAAAGTTAATTGGTATGCCCTGTAGCTGTGGGCCAGGGTTAGGGTCTGTATGCCCTGTGGCTGTGGGCCAGGGTCAGGGTCTGTATGCCCTGTAGCTGTGGGCCAGGGTTAGGGTCTGTTTGCCCTGTAGCTGTGGGCCAGGGTTAGGGTCTGCATGCCCTGTAGCTGTGGGCCAGGGTTAGGGTCTGTATGCCCTGTTGCTGTGGGCCAGGGTTAGGGTCTGTATGCCCTGTGGCTGTGGGCCAGGGTTAGGGTCTGTTTGCCCTGTAGCTGTGGGCCAGGGTTAGGGTCTGTATGCCCTGTGGCTGTGGGCCAGGGTTAGGGTCTGTATGTCCTGTAGCTGTGGGCCAGGGTTAGGGTCTGTATGCCCTGTGGCTGTGGGCCAAGGTTAGGGTCTGTATGCCCTGTGGCTGTGGCATGCCCCATATGCCCATGTAAATAGTGTAAGTACTCATCACCTCTCCGTGTGAACAGTGCATAAGTACTCACCCTCTTACTCTGAAGCTGCTGATTGGATTTGAGAGAGGGACGGTGGTGATGTGGAATCTGTGCGTGAAGAAGGCTGACTTCAGGTTTTACTATACGGAGGTGAGTGCGTGCGTGCGTGCGTGCGTGCGTGCGTGCGTGCGTGCGTGTGTATGTGCGCGCATGCATGTGCATGCAAGAGTGTTTATGTGCAAAGTTTATGTGACTAATTTGCCTTTTACTTTGAACACAAGAAATTTTAAAACAGCAGCACAGAGTACCAAACTATGGTTATCATTGATCAGTATTTTTGTGAAACCATGTTGAAATTACATGTGAATGGATATAAACTAACAAATCTCTGTGCGCGGCACTGTTTGGCTGTGCAGGCCATTCACTCAATCAGCTGGCACCACGATGGGAGGCAGCTGATGTGCAGCCACTCAGATGGCAGCCTGACCACCTGGAACCTGCGCAGCCCCACCCAACCCGCCCAGGTCACCTTCCCACACGGTGAGTTACATACACACACACACACACATACACACACACACGCTCCCCCACGGTCAGTTACATACACACATACACACACACACACACTCACACTCCCCCATGGTGAGTTACACACACACACACACACACACACACTCCTCCCACGATTAAATACCTTTAAAAAAGCCACCATGCCCCCTCCACCACCTTGTTATGAATTCAAACTGAATCAAATCCCCACAGGAAGCAAACCATGTTCTTTCAGCAGCATGGCTAATTTCACTCTCCTTATCTGTCATTATAAAAAGTTAATTGGTATGCCCTGTAGCTGTGGGCCAGGGTTAGGGTCTGTATGCCCTGTAGCTGTGGGCCAGGGTTAGGGTCTGTATGCCCTGTAGCTGTGGGCCAGGGTTAGGGTCTGTATGCCCTGTGGCTGTGGGCCAGGGTTAGGGTCTGTATGCCCTGTAGCTGTGGGCCAGGGTTAGGGTCTGTATGCCCTGTAGCTGTGGGCCAGGGTTAGGGTCTGTATGCCCTGTAGCTGTGGGCCAGGGTTAGGGTCTGTATGCCCTGTAGCTGTGGGCCAGGGTTAGGGTTAGGGTCTGTATGCCCTGTAGCTGTGGGCCAGGGTTAGGGTTAGGGTCTGTATGCCCTGTGGCTGTGGGCCAGGGTTAGGGTCTGTATGCCCTGTAGCTGTGGGCCAGGGTTAGGGTTAGGGTCTGCATGCCCTGTGGCTGTGGGCCAGGGTTAGGGTCTGTATGCCCTGTAGCTGTGGGCCAGGGTTAGGGTCTGTATGCCCTGTGGCTGTGGGCCAGGGTTAGGGTCTGTATGCCCTGTGGCTGTGGGCCAGGGTTAGGGTCTGTATGCCCTGTGGCTGTGCCCCACAGTGAGTTACATACACACACGCACACACACACTCACACGCACGCATGCGGACACGCATGCACACATGAGGTGGAAATTCATGTTTCTATTAATGGAAACAAACACAGCTCTTCATGATAAGCTTTTTCTTATCCAGTTAAGGAAATGGCCCAAATTCTTGTGTATTTGAGTTATTAATACCAAAAGAATTATGCTGTATTTCCTGCAGTTCTCTGATTGGCTGAGGTGGATGGATGTGGAAGTGAAGTCAGATCCAGCCACCAGTTTGGGCCTGTGTGGAGTGCGGGCGGAGTCAGAGGACCAGAGAGGGGAGGTGCCTGGGCCCATGGTTTTTACTAGCATTATTGAGTTCAGACTGGAGTATTTTAAATGTTTAAATTCTCACACTCTTACTGCAAGTCCATATTCTTTGCGGATTTGCAGATATTGTCTCAGTTATGTTAGTTTGGAAATTGGATCAGCTTTCTATTATATATAATGCATATTATGAAGTATATGAACATGGAAAAGTAACATCATAACTGTTGCTTTTTTGATTGTGTTTCTCTCAGGATAATTTAATTCAGTTTGATACACTATGTATTCATTAATAAATTAAATAAATATTGGTAACTGTAAGCAGTACATACATGTCCCTGAGCTCACTCTGCCAAACCCCTGTGCCCCTGTGTGCACACACCATGAGGGGGGTCCCTGAAACTAATAAGTGTCTAAATGGGACATCAGAATCAGTCTCTATCTCAATCTCTGTCTCTCCCTCTCTGGCCTCACTCCTTAGAGGCCTGCTGTAAGCACCGTCTACTGCCTTCTGTCACCATAGTGCTTCACGCAAAACATCACTAACAACCCTTTTTCAGCAGGGACTCACCTGACCAGATTTAACACACAAGTTTATGGGACTCCTGAACTACCATTCCCCCATCTGTCCCTCCCTCGTTCTCTTCTTCTTCCTGTGCAGGTAACTCCCCAAAGGATGGGAAACAGCCAGAGTCTTGCAAACCAATTCTGAAGGTGGAGCTCAAAACTACCCGTATCAAGTGAGTGTCACCATGATCACTGCGTTATTTCATACAAACGTGTTACCATGGTCACATAATGTGTTGTAGAGACATGTTATCCTAATCAACTATTGTAACATAGAGACATGTTACCAATGTCACAACTTGTAGCATGGGGACATGATACCATGGTAACACATTGTATCACGGAAACATAGGTGCAATACAGTTGGGGCACCATGGTCTGTGGTAGGGTTAGGGTTAGAGATGCAGACAGCTAGTGTCTGAGCTGGACATGTACCATGCATTCATATTCAGAGGCTCAGTTACTGAGCGAAGACCAAGCTCAGAGGCTCAGTCACTGAGGGAAGACTCGGCTCAGAGGCTCAGTCACTGAGCGAATACTAAGCTCAGAGGCTGAGTCACTGAGCAAATAGTAAGCTCAGAGGCTCAGTCACTGAGTGAATACTAAGCTCAGAGGCTCAGTCACTGAGCGAATACTAAGCTCAGAGGCTCAGTCACTGAGGGAAGACTCGGCTCAGAGGCTCAGTAACAGAGCGAATACTAAGCTCAGAGGCTCAGTCACTGAGCGAATACTAAGCTCAGAGGCTCAGTCACTGAGCGAATACTAAGCTCAGAGGCTCAGTCACTGAGGGAAGACTCGGCTCAGAGGCTCAGTCACTGAGGGAATACTAAGCTCAGAGGCTCAGTCACTGAGCGAATACTAAGCTCAGAGGCTCAGTCACTGAGGGAAGACTCGGCTCAGAGGCTCAGTCACTGAGCGAATACTAAGCTCAGAGGCTCAGTCACTGAGCGAATACTAAGCTCAGAGGCTCAGTCACTGAGGGAAGACCCGGCTCAGAGCTTTACATAATAAAGCCCCATTTGGGGAGTAGGAAGAACAAAGATTATGTTTATCTGCTTGTGCTATCAATATTCTGCTGTATCTATCAAACTGAATGACTTCAGCAAATTGGCAGTTCTACATGATTGTGCAAGAGACAATCTGTAAACCCTATTTTCTTCAGTTAAACTCAGTCTAAACAGCAGCTCTTATTGCTGGCTCTGAGTGCATTGTTATGCAGATTGAATACACTCTTGAAATCATTTCCTTAAACAAATTTCTATATTATTTTTTTGTATATTTTTTTTATATCACTGTATATCATTTCCTAAGACCATTTTCCATTTGTTTATGCTTTTACTTACCTTTTAATTATATTTGTTGTCTTTGTATATATTTGACCTCTTCTTTACTATTATTTGTTTTTTATTTTGTATTTCTCGTCATTGATTTCATTTTTATGAAGCACTTTGTACTATATAGAGCTAAAGTTATTGTTATTTCAGTGCCTTTGCTGAAGTCGGGTATCCGACTAAATGAATACATTTATTACACTGTCATTGTAAGAAACTAGGGTCTGTTTGCCCTGTAGCTGTGGGCCAGGGTTAGGGTTAGGGTCTGTTTGCCCTGTGGCTGTGGGCCAGGGTTAGGGTCTGTATGCCCTGTGGCTGTGGGCCAGGGTTAGGGTCTGTATGCCCTGTGGCTGTGGGCCAGGGTTAGGGTCTGTATGCCCTGTGGCTGTGGGCCAGGGTTAGGGTCTGTATGCCCTGTAGCTGTGGGCCAGGGTTAGGGTCTGTATGCCCTGTGGCTGTGGGCCAGGGTTAGGGTCTGTATGCCCTGTAGCTGTGGGCCAGGGTTAGGGTCTGTATGCCCTGTAGCTGTGGGCCAGGGTTAGGGTCTGTATGCCCTGTAGCTGTGGGCCAGGGTTAGGGTCTGTATGCCCTGTAGCTGTGGGCCAGGGTTAGGGTCTGTATGCCCTGTAGCTGTGGGCCAGGGTTAGGGTCTGTATGCCCTGTGGCTGTGGGCCAGGGTTAGGGTCTGTATGCCCTGTGGCTGTGGGCCAGGGTTAGGGTCTGTATGCCCTGTAGCTGTGGGCCAGGGTTAGGGTCTGTATGCCCTGTGGCTGTGGGCCAGGGTTAGGGTCTGTATGCCCTGTGGCTGTGGGCCAGTGTTAGGGTCTGTATGCCCTGTGGCTGTGGGCCAGGGTTAGGGTCTGTATGCCCTGTAGCTGTGGGCCAGGGTTAGGGTCTGTATGCCCTGTAGCTGTGGGCCAGGGTTAGGGTCTGTATGCCCTGTGGCTGTGGGCCAGGGTTAGGGTCTGTATGCCCTGTAGCTGTGGGCCAGGGTTAGGGTCTGTATGCCCTGTAGCTGTGGGCCAGGGTTAGGGTCTGTATGCCCTGTGGCTGTGGGCCAGTGTTAGGGTCTGTATGCCCTGTAGCTGTGGGCCAGGGTTAGGGTCTGTATGCCCTGTAGCTGTGGGCCAGGGTTAGGGTTAGGGTCTGTTTGCCCTGTAGCTGTGGGCCAGGGTTAGGGTCTGTATGCCCTGTGGCTGTTGGCCAGGGTTAGGGTCTGTATGCCCTGTGGCTGTGGGCCAGGGTTAGGGTCTGTATGCCCTGTAGCTGTGGGCCAGGGTTAGGGTCTGTATGCCCTGTAGCTGTGGGCCAGGGTTAGGGTCTGTATGCCCTGTGGCTGTGGGCCAGGGTTAGGGTCTGTTTGCCCTGTAGCTGTGGGCCAGGGTTAGGGTCTGTATGCCCTGTGGCTGTGGGCCAGGGTAAGGGTCTGTATGCCCTGTGGTTGTGGGCCAGGGTTAGGGTTAGGGTCTGTTTGCCCTGTAGCTGTGGGCCAGGGTTAGGGTCTGTATGCCCTGTGGCTGTGGGCCAGGGTTAGGGTCTGTATGCCCTGTAGCTGTGGGCCAGGGTTAGGGTCTGTATGCCCTGTAGCTGTGGGCCAGGGTTAGGGTCTGTTTGCCCTGTAGCTGTGGGCCAGGGTTAGGGTCTGTATGCCCTGTAGCTGTGGGCCAGGGTTAGGGTCTGTATGCCCTGTAGCTGTGGGCCAGGGTTAGGGTCTGTATGCCCTGTGGCTGTGGGCCAGGGTTAGGGTCTGTATGCCCTGTGGCTGTGGGCCAGGGTTAGGGTCTGTATGCCCTGTGGCTGTGGGCCAGGGTTAGGGTCTGTATGCCCTGTGGCTGTGGGCCAGGGTTAGGGTCTGTATGCCCTGTAGATGTGGGCCAGGGTTAGGGTCTGTATGCCCTGTGGCTGTGGGCCAGGGTTAGGGTCTGTATGCCCTGTGGCTGTGGGCCAGGGTTAGGGTCTGTATGCCCTGTGGCTGTGGGCCAGGGTTAGGGTTAGGGTCTGTTTGCCCTGTGGCTGTGGGCCAGGGTTAGGGTCTGCATGCCCTGTGGCTGTGGGCCAGGGTTAGGGTCTGTATGCCCTGTGGCTGTGGGCCAGGGTTAGGGTCTGTATGCCCTGTGGCTGTGGGCCAGGGTTAGGGTCTGTATGCCCTGTGGCTGTGGGCCAGGGTTAGGGTCTGTATGCCCTGTGGCTGTGGGCCAGGGTTAGGGTCTGTATGCCCTGTAGCTGTGGGCCAGAGTTAGGGTCTGTATGCCCTGTAGCTGTGGGCCAGGGTTAGGGTCTGTATGCCCTGTGGCTGTGGGCCAGGGTTAGGGTCTGTATGCCCTGTAGCTGTGGGCCAGGGTTAGGGTCTGTATGCCCTGTAGCTGTGGGCCAGGGTTAGGGTCTGTTAAAATGAATACATTTATTACACTGTGATTGTGTAACATAGTATTAGGTAACTTCACTGTAGGCAGCATATGTATGTATCCAACTCCTACATGGGAACAAAAATATACTATTTTTTTTTTATTTTGTTCTCAAGAAAAACAGACCCACTATCCCAGAGTGTTTTGGCTGAATAGCAGAAGCGTATCTGCTGCTGAAGTGAAAACACTCTTTGTAGAAGTCTTTGCGATCGTGCTGCTTTTTTCTTTGAGTGAACCGCTTTAGATAGTTTTGGGATTAAGTCTGACAGATCATTTATTTTACATAAATTTTCATAAATTCATTATTTAGGAACATACTGTCAAGAGTATTAAGTGTCATTGAAAGATAGAGCTGGAAGCATTCCCGGCCTGTGCCCACAGATACTCTGATATGCAAATACACACCGTGTGTGGGAATACTTAGATCACAGCTGCCTCTCTCCTCCAGGCAGAGCTACACACTCAGGTATTTAACTGTAAATATTAATACATAAATATAATAATACACAATTTCATAAAGTTATCTTTATATTTAATTTGTTATCATTTTTTTCCTTGCAGAGTGGCTGCATGCAGAGTGGCTGCATGCAGAGTGGCTGCATGCAGAGCTGTCATTCTGCGGGATAATTTACTGCAGTTACTATCGCTTAACTCTGTCCAGCACTGCTTGTCATTATGTACCAATGCAATTACACAATCACAGATTTAGATTCAGAATGACAACACAAAAGACAGTGAAATAGCCATGAGCATGTCTGTAGCATGGGACAGTGGTATGAGTATGTCTGTAGTGTTGGACAGTGGTACGGACATATCTGTAGTGTGAGACAGTGGTATGGGTGTATCTGCAGTGTGAGACAGTGGTATAGGCATGCCTGTATCGTTTGACAGTGGCATGTGCGTGTTTGTACACTGATGGTATCCAAATGTCTGTGTTGCAGTAATGAGCCATTTGTGATCTTTTCCGGAGGCCTAGCCTATGACAAGGCTGGCAGGAGGCCCACGCTGACCATCATGCACGGCAAAGCCATCACAGTGCTGGAGATGGACCACCCCATCGTGGACTTCCTGGTGATGTGTGAGACACCCTATGCTAACGGTGAGAAGGGTGCACACAGTGTGGTAACAGTGAGAGGGGTGCACATTGTATGTTAATGTTGAGCAGGGTGCACACAGTATGCTAACAGTGTGTTTGTGTGGGTGTATGCACATGCGTGTGTGTCTGTGTGTGTGCGTGCGTTTGGGTGTGTATGTGTGTGTGTGTGCGAGCATATTTGTGTGTGGATGTGTGTTTGGATGTGGGTGGGTGAGTGTGTGTTTGGGTGTGGATGTGTGTTTGGGTGTGTTTGTGTATCTTGGTGCAGAGGTGCAGGAGCCATACGCAGTGGCAGTCCTGCTGGAGAAGGACCTGATTGTGCTGGATCTGACACAGAGCAGGTGAGAAACAAGAGGATAGGGGGTGGGCTTTGCCTTGTGGGGGGGTCGCTGGCATAGCTGTGTCTCCAGCTAGACTAACCGGGGGGGCTCACTCACATGACACTCACATTCTCACACTGATATGATCAGACACTCACATCCTCTCACTGATATGATCAGACACTCACATCCTCTCACTGATATGATCAGACACTCACATTCTCACACTCATATGAGCAGACACTCACATTCTCTCACTGATATGATCAGACACTCACATCCTCTCACTGATATGATCAGACACTCACATCCTCTCACTGATATGATCAGACACTCACATCCTCTCACTGATATGAGCAGACACTCACATCCTCTCACTGATATGATCAGACACTCACATAATCTCACTGATATGATCAGACACTCACATCCTCACGCTGCTGCTGCTCACACAGAGTCACCAGTGTTTCCAGGCAAGTGACCCCAGTGGGAGAATCAATAGTTTTTTGGTTTGATTCAGTCAGGAGGGATTCGGTTTGATTCAGTCAGGAATTACTCAGTTTGATTCAGTCAGGAGTGCTTCCAGACAGTAAAATGTTACACTGAGGTAGCTGTACTGTGAAAGTGTCGAAACAATTTTGGAATTTATTCTATCACAGTCATTTAATTAAATTTGCTCAATATGATGCACATTTTAAAGTAGGTTTCAGCTGCCAGACCACTGAGGCCATAGCGATTAGCACTTAATGCAGTCTTTGGGTGGTGGGGGATCCTACCAAGTAGTTACAGAGTGTAAAATTTTCATTTGAAAATGCTCCATAAAATCAGTTCACAATCATCCTTTGCATTTGGGTTTCCTGATGGCAGAAATGGTATCCTTGGTAAGTCTAGTGTCTCCAGAGGTCAGAAGGGAGCAGCACTGATCCACTGCTCTAGATGGGCAATTGTCAGTTTGTTATACAAATCTTTAATAAAATATTTTGTTTTGTGTCCAATAGTTTATTAATGTGGTAAATGTGTTTGTTGATATCTTATTTTTGTGATATCATGCTGTCCTGAAAGGTTGTGTTTACTGGATAATATCTGTGCCTGAATCTGTCATTGATGGATGTGGTCTGCAGCTTCCCCCTCTTTGAGAATCCGTACCCCATGGGCCTGCACGAGTCCCCAGTCACCTGTACTGCTTACTTCGCAGACTGCTCCCCTGACCTAATACCTGCACTCTACTCCATGGGCACCAAACACAAAAAACAAGGCTACACCACCAAGGTGAAGGAGCATGTATGCCTGTGTCCTCTGACTCTGCTCAATCAATCAGTCAATCAATTATTTAATCTATCTGTGTTTTCTGTTCCTTACAGTTAAGGTTTAACTCAGAGTTCAGGGTTTTTCCTGTGTTATAGTGCCTAAGACTGCATTCAGGCTAATGGGTGTGTCTGAGCTTTGTGGCAGGATAATCCAGAAAGGAAAGGATTCTCCAGCACATGCTGGGTCTTTGGCAGTTATTTTATCATGGAGAGAATGAGAGTCCAAGCTTGGGGTAGCATGGGATCCCATCTTCTGGGGTAATGTTAGGTTTCAGTTTCTGGGGGATCTCTTAATTGCAGTTTTTAGAGTAGTGTATAAATTCAGTTTCTGGTATGTAATGTCAAATTCTGGGATAGTTTATTATTTCAGCTTCAGGGGGTGCATGTTATTTAGCATTTTTCCTCTTCTAGCCTCCCTTTTGGAGATGGGTGGATGCTGGGCTACAGTGACTGAAGCTTGTATTCTGCTCATTCATATGCAAATCAGAAAGCATTTGGCAACAGTTGCAGATTAAAATCAAATGTTTTTATGGAAAGATTTAAATAGCAAACATGTGGAATGTTTATGTTAAATATGCGTCTCTGTTAAATCACAGTGAGTAAATGCTGCAGCCTTATTTTTCTTTTGGCTGTTTTTGGGGGGCCAGGACTGGCCAGTGAACGGGGGAACCTGGAATCTGGGGGCACAGACCTTCCCAGAGATCATCATTACAGGGTGAGCAACAACCACTCTCTGTGCAGCTGCAGTGTGTGTGCGTGCATGTGTGTATGTGTCTGCATGCGTTAGTGCATGTGTGTATGTGTCTGCATGCGTTAGTGCATGTGTGTATGTGTCTGCATGCATTAGTGCACGTGTATGTGTCTGCATGCGTTAGTGCATGTGTGTATGTGTCTGCATGCGTTAGTGCATGTGTGTATGTATCTGCATGCGTTAGTGCATGTGTTTATGTATCTGCATGCATTAGTGCACGTGTTTATGTATCTGCATGCATTAGTGCATGTGTTTATGTATCTGCATGCATTAGTGCATGTGTGTATGTATCTGCTTGCGTTAGAGCATGTGTGTATGTATCTGCTTGCGTTAGTGCATGTGTGTATGTATCTGCATGCGTTAGTGCATGTGTGCATGTATCTGCATGCGTTAGTGCATGTGTTTATGTATCTGCATGCGTTAGTGCATGTGTGTATGTATCTGCATGCGTTAGTGCATGTGTTTATGTATCTGCATGCATTAGTGCATGTGTGTATGTATCTGCATGCATTAGTGCATGTGTTTATGTATCTGCATGCATTAGTGCATGTGTGTATGTATCTGCTTGCGTTAGCGCATGTGTGTATGTATCTGCATGGGTTAGTGCATGTGTGCATGTATCTGGTTGCGTTAGTGCATGTGTGTGCATCTGTGAGTGTGCATTGTGCATGTGTAGTGTTTGTGTGTATGTATATCTGTGTGTGCATGTGTTTATGTATCTGCATGCGTTAGTGCATGTGTGTATGTATCTGCATGGGTTAGTGCATGTGTGCATGTATCTGGTTGCGTTAGTGCATGTGTGTGCGTCTGTGAGTGTGCATTGTGCATGCGTAGTGTTTGTGTGTATGTATATCTGTGTGTGCATGTGTGGGCATATGTGTGTATGTGAGTGTGTGCATGAGTATCATCTGTAGATAAAGATGGCCTGAGACTGAAGTATCCAGAGTGTTATTGGAAAACTGATTGCATATGAATGTGAGGTAATGCTGGTGTTTTGATGCACTGAATTTGGCTCCTCCACTCTCACCTGCAGGCATGCAGATGGATCAGTCAAGTTTTGGGACGCTACCGCCAGTAAGTGACTTGCCAGGTGCTGTCTTCCTTTAAAACTCTCAGCAGACCCGAGCACTGGGTTATTGCTCGATTTTGCCTTTCACATAAAACTAAATCTAACACAATCCTCCATTTCACCATTTTAACTGAAGCAACAGTGTAGTATAATGGAGTAAAATGGAGTATAATGGAATAAAATGGAGTAAAATGGAGTATAATGGAGCATAATGGCTAGAGAGTTGAACAAGGCACTAAACCTGAAGTGCTTCAGTAAAATGCAGCTGTGTGTGTGTGTGTGTGTGTGTGTGTGTGTGTGTGTGTGTGTGTGTGTGTTTGCGTGCGTGCATGTGTGTAAATGTGTATGTGAAAAAATGTACTATAAGGAGGTGAGTGGCACAGCAGTGTGTGTGTGTGTGTGTGTGTGTGTTTCTCTGTGTGTGTGTCTGTGTGTGTGTGTGTGTTTCTCTGCGTGCGTGCATGTGTGTAAATAGTAGTGACTAAAATGTATGCTGTACAAGTTGCTCTGGATTACGCCTCCTATATTTTACTATAACGTTTGAGGCTCCACTCAGGAATTTCCTCTATTCTGCCATTGAACTTTGGGGTAGGGCTTGTGGGCTAGTCATCTGACCACTTAATTTCAATTATTGATTTATGTCAGTTCATTTTAATGGAGAAAATTATATGGGCCTGCAATCTTGTTATTTAAGGGACTATGAATATGGCAACACTAACAAGATCCACACTAAGCATGAGCTAAGTGCTGGATTAATGTATGCACTTGTAAATACAAGTGTTACATGAAGGTGAAGAAGATGATTATGAAATTACTTTGAAATAGAAATGAATGTTCTCCCTGTCCCTATCCTGTTCCTTCTCCCCATCCTTCTCCTTGTCCTCATCCTGCTCCCTGTCCCCATCCTGCTACCTGACCCCATCCTGCTCCCTGTCTTCATCCTGCTCCATGTCCCCATCCTGCTCCATGTCCCCATCCTGCTCCCTGATCCCATCCTGCTCCCTGTCCCCATCCTGCTCCCTGTCTTCATCCTGCTCCCTGTCCCCATCCTGCTCCCTGTCTTCATCCTGCTCCCTGTCCCCATCCTGCTCCCTGTCTTCATCCTGCTCCCTGTCTTCATCCTGCTCCCTGTCCCCATCCTGCTACCTGACCCCATCCTGCTCCATGTCCCCATCCTGCTCCCTGTCCCCATCCTGCTCCCTGACCCCATCCTGCTCCCTGTCTTCATCCTGCTCCCTGTCCCCATCCTGCTCCCTGTCTTCATCCTGCTCCCTGTCTTCATCCTGCTCCATGTCCCCATCCTGCTCCCTGTCCTCATCCTGCTCCCTGTCTTCATCCTGCTCCCTGTCCCCATCCTGCTCCCTGTCTTCATCCTGCTCCCTGTCCCCATCCTGCTCCCTGTCCCCATCCTGCTCCCTGTCTTCATCCTGCTCCATGTCCCCATCCTGCTCCCTGACCCCATCCTGCTCCCTGTCTTCATTCTGCTCCATGTCCCCATCGTGCTCCCTGACCCCATCCTGCTCCCTGTCCCCATCCTGCTCCATGTCCCCATCGTGCTCCCTGACCCCATCCTGCTCCCTGTCTTCATCCTGCTCCCTGACCCCATCCTGCTCCATGTCCCCATCCTGCTCCCTGTCTTCATCCTGCTCCCTGACCCCATCCTGCTCCATGTCCCCATCCTGCTCCCTGTCTTCATCCTGCTCCATGTCCCCATCCTGCTCCCTGCTGTTCTGGCCCATGCCTGCTTGCTGCTCTCTCAGTGTCCATGCAGATGCTGTACAAGCTGAAGAGCTGCAAGGTGTTTGAGAAGCCAAAGGCAGGGGAGGGGTGGGGGGCGGAGCTTGTGGAGCAGGACCCATATGCTGTGCAGATGGTCAGCTGGTGCCAGCAGAGCCGGCTCCTCTGTGTGGCGGGAATCTCAGCTCACGTCATCCTCTACCGCTTCAGCCGACAAGAAGCCACCATAGAGATCACAGTGAGTTACTGTGAACCATAGAGACCACATAGAGATCACAATAATATACATTAATATACAATAATATACATTAATATACATTGATATAGCCCAAATATATCACATCTTCATGAATGAGAGTAACAGAAAGTGCAATGTGTGTGCATGTATTTTTTCCATTCTGGGTGTGTTTATGTTGATGAGTGTATGTGTGTGTATTTATTTTTATGTTGATGTATGTGTATGTTCCTGTGTGTGTGTGTGTGTGTGTGTGTCCTTGCTGCTGACTGTATTTGTGTCTTTGTGGCAGGCCATGGAGATTGGGCTGCAGAGGGATGTTGAGGGCACCCTCACACCATCAGAAACAGACAGTAGTGCTGGCCGCTCTCACCCACCCGGGAGCCCCCAGAACATTCCAGACAACATCACCTGCCTCAGGTGGGTGCCATGGCAACACTGTCAGTTTCAGCATCATTTGCCTTGCCTGTGTGTGATGTCTGAGGTTCTGTATGGATGTCTGAGGATGTTTTTTTCTGTGCACTTCTGAGGGTTTGCGTCTGTTTGAGTGTGTGTCTTAGGGGTTGATTTACCAAAACCCATTAGAAGGAGAGTTAATTTGCATATATACCAAAATTATGTTACAATATCTGTTGCTCAATGACAGCAGTCATATAATTGATTGGATGTGTTTTAATACCTGCTTCCCATTCATAGTGAAATGCAAATACCGGTACCTTTTATTTAAAGCATGCATTCCTCTTTGCACGTTGTAAGTTGAATAGCGTATGCCTTTTTCTGCATGTGGTAACAGATTTTATACACCTTTTATACACCTTAAAACCTGTAATAAATTGCCCCATTGGTGTGGTGATGTTTTTTGATAATTAGTTATTGCCCCATTGGTGTGGTGATGTTTTTTGATAATTAGTTATTGTTGTGTTTGTATTTTTGGTCAGCCTCTGAGTGACTCATTACTGAAAGCTCCGTGTCCTTCACATCTCAGCTCTCCTCTTCAGTGTGCAGAGCTTGTGCTGTGATTGAAAGTAGCACTCCTCTCTCTCTCTCTTTCTCTCTGTCTCGCTCTCTCCTTCTCTCTCTCATTCTCTCTCTCTCTCTCTCTCTCTGTCTCACTCTCTCTTTCTCTCTCTCATTCTCTCTCTCTCTGTCTCGCTCTCTTTCTCTCTCTCATTCTCTCTCTCTCTATTTCTCTCTCTCTCTCTCTCTCTTTCTCTCACTCTCTCTCTCTCTCTCTCTCTCTGTCTCTCTCTCTCTCATATTCTTTCACTGAGCTGCTTGTACTGAACATGCTGTGCTTTTCATCATTGCAAAGCATTCATTTAGAAATAAAAAATTAAAATTCACTCTCTGCTCATTCGTTCCTTCTCTGTTCAAGTCAGCTCCAGTTAATTCTATTTCACTTTACTGCCATGACAAACAGGAGATGTTGCTTTGTCAAAGCATTGAATAATAAGAACAATTTCATAATAAATATTTTATCAAGGTAGTCACAGTACAAATGTCAAAACAAAGAAATGAGGAGATAGTATACAACAATAATAACATGATAATCTCTCTTTTTATGCAAAGATGTCATGTTTTTTTCTTCCCCCTTTTTTATACAGCAAATTATGCATGTGTTAGTGCTAACCCTAACCCTTTTATATTCTATTTATTTTATCTAACTGCATTTACTTTGTTTTTAATGTGTCACTCCTTAGTGTTTCATTGTTAATTGTTTTGGCTTTGGCAATATTGGTTGTATTCAGCCATGCCAATAAAGCATTGTTCAATTGAAACTGAATTGATAATCTCTCTCCCTCCCTCTCTCTTTCCCTTTCAATTCAGTTCAAACTCTTGTCTCTCTACCTCTCTCCTTCTCCCTCTCTCTCCACCTCCATAACTCTCTCCCTCTCCCCTCCCTCTCTCCTTCTCTCTCTTCCTCTGACTTCATCCCTCCCTCTCTCGTTCCCCCTCCCTCTTTCTCTTTCTCTCACTCCCTCCTTCTCTCTCTATCTGTCTCTCTCTCTCAATTCAATTCAATTCAAATGAGTTTTATTGGTATAACCATACATCAGCATAGCATTGCCAAAGCAATCATTTACATGAAGTGTAACAATATTGTCAACATTAATTTATATACACATACATCACAGAAGAGAGAAAATACTGAGAACATCCAATAACTGCAGTATGTTGCTCTCTGTCTCTCAGGCTATGGCATGCCATCACAAATTGGGCAGCAAGAGCTGCTGTGTGTCCCTCTCCCAAAATAATTAGCATTTTTGCCATGTTGTTTAAATAAAATCAGGGATTAAATTAAATTTTGCAAATAATTGCTTTCTGATTTCCAAATATTTTTTACAGTGTAAGAGGAAGTGCACCTCTGTCAAACAGTGACCACATATTTGTTCTTTTGGTTACCATGTTTTTTTGGTTCTGCCCTTTTCACTGGCTGGGCTGCAGTCACTGACCCTGTACTTGGTAAGGATCTGTCATTGCTTTGTATCTCTGACAGAGAACAGATACTCTACTAAATGATAGTCTCTTTTTAGGGCTCAATAGCAGTCAAGTTTACTGTGTGTTTTAGTTACATCATACCAATATTCCAGATAGGAGGCTTTGGTTAGTTTAATCATTTGGTTTACTCTGATTGTTTGCTAGTAAGCAGTGCTGGTTTGAAGCTGATGTGTGTTTTTAGTCAGTGTTGTTAGAGGGTTAGTGAGCTTCAGTACCAGCTGGCTGAGGGTGCTGACTTCTTGTGCTTTTATTGCAGTGTCTTTTAGGTTTAAATTGAGGTGCTTAATTTCAGAGGGGTAAAGGGACTGCATGCATTATGTGGGAAGAATTTTTCAGCAAAATTCTATATGCAGGGTCTCTGTTGGACGTTTGTCCCATTTAGAATAGTTCTGTTCACTGAGTGGACCCCATATCTCACATCCATACAGCGCAATGGGCTGGAGAATGGGCTGGAGAAATAGAAATAGAAAACACTCTCTCCCTCCCACCCCCAGGGTGAAGAGCAGGCCAGTGCGGATGCCTGCGGGTTACCAGGCTGAGCTTGTGGTGCAGGTGCTCAGGGTGGATGGGGAGCCTCCTGAGCAGATAACCAGCCTGGAGCTCAACTCCGCCTACGGCCTGTGAGCTCTGTTCACCCCCCTCAGACCCGCCCCTTTCTCACACCCCACCCGTACCCTCCCTGAGACCCCGCCCCTTTCTCACACCCCACCCATACCCTCCCTGAGACCCCGCCCCTTTTCCCTTTTCTCACACCCCACCTGAACCCTCCCTGAGACCCCGCCTCTTTCTCATACTATGCCTATACCCTGCACCCGGACCCCTCCTTTGTGTGTGTCTGTGAGTGTGTGAGTGTATGTTACACGTAGACTGGCCCTTGGGGAACTGTAAGGGTGTGTGTGTGTGTGTGTGTCACACATAGACTGGCCCTGGGGAACTGTAAGGGTTTGGCTGTGTGAGTGTGAGTGTGTGTGTGTGTGTGTGTGTCACACACAGACTGGCTCTGGGGAACTGTAATGGTTTGGTGGTGTGTGTGTGTGTGTGTGTGTGTCACACGTAGACTGGTCCTGGGGAACTGTAGCGGTTTGGTGGTGTGTGTGTGTGTGTGTGTCACACGTAGACTGGCCCTGGGGAACTGTAACGGTTTGGTGGTGTGTTTGTGTCACACGTAGACTGGCCCTGGGGAACTGTAACGGTTTGGCGGTGGTGGATTTCCTGCAGAAGAGCGTTGTTCTCTGCATGAGCACGCTGGAGCTGTACGGCCCCAACGATCCCTACCAGCGCCTCACACGCTCCCCCCGCAGGAACCGACAGCTTACTGCAGGTACTGACAGCGTAGGAACATTTGCATACACAACCAAGCACACTTAGACACACACAAATGCACACACACACAGCCAAGCACACTTAGGCACACAAACACGCACACACACACACACACACACACACACAGCCAAGCACACTTAGGCACACATGAGTGCACGCTCACACTTAGATTCACACCCCATCACTAACCCAGAGAGACTCGACCCCCCCCCCCCCCCACCCCACACCCCCCCCCCCCAGACACCACCCCCCCCCTGACCAGAGACTCCACCCCCACTCACACCCCATCACTGACCCAGAGACACTCGACCCCCCCACACTCACACCCCATCCCTGACCCAGAGACACTCGACCCCCCCACACTCACACCCCATCCCTGACCCAGAGACTCCACCCCCCCCACACTCACACCCCATCACTGACCCAGAGAGACTCCACCCCCCCACACTCACACCCCATCACTGACCCAGAGAGACTCGACCCCCCACACTCACACCCCATCCCTAACCCAGAGACTCCACCCCCCCACACTCACACCCCATCACTGACCCAGAGACTCCACCCCCCACACACTCACACCCCATCACTGACCCAGAGACTCCACCCCCCACACTCACACCCCATCACTGACCCAGAGACTCCACCCCCCCACACTCACACCCCATCACTGACCCAGAGAGACTCCACCCCCCCACACTCACACCCCATCCCTAACCCAGAGAGACTCGACCCCCCCACACTCACACCCCATCACTGACCCAGAGACTCCACCCCCCCACCCACTCACACCCCATCACTGACCCAGAGACTCCACCCCCCCACACTCACACCCCATCACTGACCCAGAGACTCCACCCCCCACACACTCGCACCCCATCACTGACCCAGAGAGACTCCACCCCCCCACACACTCACACCCCATCACTGACCCAGAGACTCCACCCCCCCACACTCACACCCCATCACTGACCCAGAGAGACTCCACCCCCCCACACTCACACCCCATCACTGACCTAGAGAGACTCCACCCCCCCACACTCACACCCCATCACTGACCTAGAGAGACTCCACCCCCCCACACTCACACCCCATCACTGACCCAGAGAGACTCCACCCCCCCACACTCACACCCCATTACTGACCCAGAGAGACTCCACCCCCGCACACTCACACCTCATCACTGACCCAGAGACTCCACCCCCCCACACTCACACCCCATCCCTAACCCTGAGACTCCACCCCCAAACACACTCACACCCCATCCCTAACCCTGAGACTCCACCCCCCCACACTCACACCCCATCACTCACCCAGAGACTCCACCCCCCCACACACTCACTACCCATCACTGACCCAGAGAGACTCGACCCCCCCCACACACTCACACCCCATCACTGACCCAGAGACTCCACCCCCCACACACTCGCACCCCATCACTGACCCAGAGAGACTCCACCCCCCCACACTCACACCCCATCACTGACCTAGAGAGACTCGACCCCCCCACACTCACACCCCATCCCAAACCCAGAGACTCCACCCCCCCACACTCACACCCCATCACTGACCCAGAGACTCCACCCCCCCACACTCACACCCCATCACTGACCCAGAGACTCCACCCCCCACACTCACACCCCATCCCTAACCCAGAGACTCCACCCCCCCACACTCACACCCCATCACTGACCCAGAGACTCCACCCCCCACACACTCGCACCCCATCACTGACCCAGAGACTCCACCCCCCCACACTCACACCCCATCACTGACCCACACAGGCTAAAACATTCTTCAAACCCCCCCCCCCTTATTCCACCTTTCACTAAATATGCAAATCAGAAAATATGCATACCCTAAAACAGATACAATCATAATTTTACAATGTCACTGTAATGCTATTATAATGTTACCATAATATTGTCCAAAAATGATGTTTGACAGAAAACATAAAAATCCTAAGATTTCTGATTTGATGTACATAATTTACAGTAAGGCTTGTGACCAGGTTCCACAGGAGCCCTGCTGCCTGTAACCCCCCTGCTCCACAAGAGCCCTGCTGCCTGTAACCCCCCTGCTCCACAAGAGCCCTGCTGCCTGTAACCCCCCTGCTCCACAAGAGCCCTGCTGCCTGTAACCCCCCTGCTCCACAAGAGCCCTGCTGCCTGTAACCCCCCTGCTCCACAAGAGCCCTGCTGCATGGAAGTCACAGAAACTTTAGTCTGATCCTTCATCTGATTGATCATTTGGCCAGAAACGATTGCTTCAGCCTGGCCATCAAATTTACTGTGCTGTGGATGTGTCTCTGAAAGCCATTATATCAGATGGGAACCTTAGACTGTGTTAAGATGCAAACAGGCTGTTCAGCCCAGTGGGGCCAGCATATGTTTATCTGCAGGTTGCAGTGGGTGTCTGTATGCTGCAGTGTTCCTGGTATTTGGCTGTGCTGGGACTCCAGCGTGGATGTGGAAGGGTCCTCATTCTGCCTTCTCTCCCCCTCACCCCCACATTTAGGTTTCACTCTCCTT
This sequence comes from Albula glossodonta, assembly GCA_019788955.1. Taxonomy (NCBI): domain Eukaryota; kingdom Metazoa; phylum Chordata; class Actinopteri; order Albuliformes; family Albulidae; genus Albula; species Albula glossodonta. The sequence goes on along the minus strand of JAFBMS010000385.1, from coordinate 94,455 downwards.
TTCACTCTGGCCTTGTTATTCTTTCTCTCCCCTGGGGCTCCTGTGCTGGCATGGTCTCTGCAGACAGCGTTCGTATGCGTGGCCTGTATAACTTTCACTCACATTCAAAGAAAAGGATCCGTACATCGTGTCAGGGTAAGTGCTGGTTAATTGTGGGCGGGGCTATAGTTTGGACTGGGCATGTGTCCTGCCAATCTAAGGGTCAGTCTCTGGTTTCTGTGAGGCATTATGGGTGGGGCTGTGGTCCATGCGTCCTGCCAGTCTAAGGGTCAATCTCTGGTTTCTGGGAGGCATTATAGGTGGGGCTGTGGTCCATGCGTCCTGCCAGTCTAAGGGTCAATCTCTGGTTTCTTTGAACCAAATTCAGCGAGAATCATATGTTGCAGATGAGGGTTCTTTTTTGAATTACTTATAATTTAAGAATGTATCATGTGTACTGTATACATGTGATGAAAAGCCATTGGAAACATGCCATGATAATAGTGTAGTAGTCTTCTCTATATTCAGATTACAAAATTAATCCTTTTCTATAAATACAAAATGTCAAATAAGAAATTCGAGCATGTACTTTTTAGGGTTTTCAAGAAAGTCAAGAACATATTAAGTGATTGTAAGTTTATCCATTAAACATTCAGAAGTTTTGTTGGGATACTCTGTTCTCCCTGTGTTGAATAATTAATTGGTTTAGCTCTAAATCCATGAGGTGTGTCGGACAGCCAGTGCAGCATTTCTAGGGAAAAGGTGAAGGGAATAAGGTCAGAGCTACTTTCAACACTATGACATGCGATTGACTGTGCAAAGTTAACCCTAACCCTAACCCTTTCAACACTATGACATGCGATTGACTGTGCTAAATTAACCCTAACCCTAACCCTTTCAACACTATGACATGCGATTGACTGTGCGAAATTAACCCTAACCCTAACCCTTTCAACACTATGACATGCGATTGACTGTGCGAAATTAGCCCTAACCCTAACCCTTTCAACACTATGACATGCGATTGACTGTGCGAAATTAACCCTAACCCTAACCCTTTCAACACTACGACATGCGATTGACTGTGCGAAATTAACCCTAACCCTTTCAACACTATGACATGCGATTGACTGTGCGAAATTAACCCTAACCCTAACCCTTTCAACACTATGACATGCGATTGACTGTGTGAAATTAACCCTAACCCTAACCCTTTCAACACTATGACATGCGATTGATTGTGGGAAATTAACCCTAACCCTAACCCTTTCAACACTATGACATGCGATTGACTGTGCGAAATTAACCCTAACCCTAACCCTTTCAACACTATGACATGCGATTGACTGTGCGAAATTAACCCTAACCCTAACCCTTTCAACACTACGACATGCGATTGACTGTGCGAAATTAACCCTAACCCTAACCCTTTCAACACTATGACATGCGATTGACTGTGTGAAATTAACCCTAACCCTAACCCTTTCAACACTATGACATGCGATTGATTGTGGGAAATTAACCCTAACCCTAACCCTTTCAACACTATGACATGCGATTGACTGTGCGAAATTAACCCTAACCCTAACCCTTTTAACACTATGACATGCGATTGACTGTGCAAAGTGAACCCTAACCCTTTCAACACTATGACATGCGACTGACTGTGCGAAATGAACCCTAACCCTTTCAACACTATGACATGCGATTGACTGTGCGAAATTAACCTTAACCCTTTCAACACTATGACATGCGATTGACTGTGCGAAATTAACCCTAACCCTTTCAACACTATGACATGCGATTGACTGTGCGAAATTAACCTTAACCCTTTCAACACTATGACATGCGATTGACTGTGCGAAATTAACCCTAACCCTTTCAACACTATGACATGCGATTGACTGTGCGAAATTAACCCTAACCCTTTCAACACTATGACATGCGATTGAGTGTGCGAAATTAACCCTAACCCTAACCCTTTCAACACTATGACATGCGATTGACTGTGTGAAATTAACCCTAACCCTAACCCTTTCAACACTATGACATGCGATTGATTGTGGGAAATTAACCCTAACCCTAACCCTTTCAACACTACGACGTGCGATTGACTGTGTGAAACTCAAGATTCAGTTCCAGTTCCTTGTTTCTTGAAATGTAGTTCCTTGTTCCTCGTTCCTAGTTGTGAGTTTCAAGTTTCAGGTCCAGGTTTTGCCCTACAGAATATGACTGCACCTTGAAGCAGGGGAATGTACACAGCATAATGTAACTGCCCCATACATTGGGCAGGGAGTGGCCCTTCTCTCAGCAGTGTCTCTGTGTAGTTATTGCCCTTGACCATTAACCCATAGGTGACAGGGTGTGAGACTCAGGTAAGAGACTTCAGTAACAACACTGTCCAAGCTGCATAAATTAAATGACTGAGCTATAGACGTTCAGCCACTCATCCAAATAGATAATCAGTCAAAATCTGTTACCTCTTGTAAAAGTTAATAAACAAATGCATCGGTAGCACAGTGCACAGTTCAGACTAAATGAGCTGTGTGTTATATAGACTAAAAAAGCTGTGTGATATGCCGATGAAATGAGCTGTGTGAGCTGTGTGATATGCAGACTAAATGAGCTGTATGATATGCAGACTAAATGAGCTGTGTGATATGCAGACTAAATGAGCTGTGTGATATGCAGAGTAAATGAGCTGTGTGACATGCAGACTAAATGAGCTATGTGATATGCAGACTAAATGAGCTGTGTGATATGCAGACCAAATGAGCTGTGTGTTATATAGTCTATAAGAGCTGTGTTGTCTCTCACATGCCTTCCCTGCTGCTTGGCTGCTTCAGGTCTAATGTAACTCTCCGATGGCCAGGTGCCCTCAGAGATGGAACGAATAAGAGCGCCCACCTCCGGTACATGACCCCTTCCTTTTAGCCTTGTTCACTAACTAGCAGCCTCTCTCATTGGTCTAATTTTGTGTGTGTGTGTGTGTGTGTGTGTGTGTGTGTGTGTGTGTGTGTGAGAGAGAGAGAGAGAGAGAGAGAGAGAGAGAGACACATTGTGTAATGGTTTGTGAGTATGTGATTTTGTTTGCATGTGTGTGGTGGAGGCAGAGGCTGTGCAGATTCAGAGTGCTGTAACTGAAGGTTGGTTGTGGTGCAGTGTTTATTATTGGTAGTTTAATGACGCTGTTAGGTTGTAATTATGTTGTAGTACATTATACTCAGGCAGGTGAGATGCAGCTCCATCCTTTGATGACAGCCTGGTGATGTCTCCACAGAGAGACTGCTCAGCTCACACCTGATGGCTGAATTTCAGTGACAGGCACCTGACAGAGAGCTGCTGTACCTCCTGTTTCACTTAAATATTAACAGCTATGGTCTTCAGTTTGCTGAATACCTTTCTGTGTATGCATTCCTGGCTAACAGGAGACAGCGTAACAAAAAATGTAGAGAACGGGGCATTTTACACTTGTGTAAATCTTTTTGGAGTGCAAGAAGAGCACAGAATTTCATCATGCTAACACTAACACCCCATTATCCTAATGCTATCACCATGCTGTATGTATTTCAGTCCCTCTCACTGAGCCGCAGGACATAGCTGAACCCATGACCAACCTAAAGGCCAGCCAGTACAGCCCAGTCTTTCACCTGCTGGACAACGGTAAGAATGAGTCCCTGGGTTGGGGTGGTACCAACGGTAAGAATGAGTCCCTGGGTTAGGGTGGTACCAACGGTAAGAATGAGTCCCTGGGTTGGGGTGGTACCAATGGTAAGAAAGAGTCCCTGGGTTGGGGTGGTACCAACGGTAAGAATGAGTCCCTGGGTTGGGGTGGTACCAACGGTAAGAATGAGTCCCTGGGTTGGGGTGGTACCAACGGTAAGCATGAGTCCCTGGGTTAGGGTGGTACCAAGAGGGCAGGGGCCTGTCAGGATGTCGAGCCAGGGATGGAGAGCTTGGCCTGTTGTGGGTGGAGCTTGTTGAAGGAGGGGCTTATTGGGGGTGGAACGTGATGCATGCATTTGCCCCCCTGGTCTGAGGAATCCTACTCTATGGGCTGGAAGCTTAGCGCGATGTAATCCAGGCAGGTTACATGTGGGACAGGAGGAGCAACACAGTGTTACGGTACACTCTGTGTGTGGTGACAATAGAGACAGTGCGTGGAGTTTGATCAGGCCTGTGCACGAAGGTGGCTCATGTAATTTACAAACTAAACCTCTCTTTGGGATTACGAGAAGTGCTGTTTTCCACAAAAGCTAATTTTCTGGCTGTTATTACATTTCTGGACGAACATCCTCACCTTTCTGTGCATAAATTGAAAATGGAAGAGACTGAAATACTCATGCTCCTTACATAGAGTTAATTAATTACAAAGATCCCATATAATCCAAAAGCGAACTAACCATCTAACCACTGCTGACTCTCCAAACAGTACTCCCAAAAGGCCCACCTCCCACATGGGGCTGGCAGCTCCTCTGCCATTCTGAATACATCCCCTTCAAAGCTGGAAATGCCAGTACAGAAATATGAGGAACAGACCGTAAGAGAGTGTTTACACCAGAGAGCTGAATACGAGCCCATGAGAGCACTGCCCTGCACAGAATACGGGCCCATGAGAGCACTACCCTGCACAGAATACGAGCCCATGAGAGCACTACCCTGCACAGAATACGAGCCCATGAGAGCACTACCCTGCACAGAATACGAGCCCATGAGAGCACTACCCTGCACAGAATACGAGCCCATGAGGGCACTGCCCTGCACAGAATACGAGCCCATGAGAGCACTACCCTGCACAGAATACGAGCCCATGAGAGCACTGCCCTGCACAGAATACGAGCCCATGAGAGCACTACCCTGCACAGAATACGAGCCCATGAGAGCACTGCCCTGCACAGAATACGAGCCCATGACAGCACTACCCTGCACAGAATACGAGCCCATGAGAGCACTACCCTGCACAGAATACGAGCCCATGAGAGCACTGCCCTGCACAGAATACGAGCCCATGAGAGCACTGCCCTGCACAGAATACGAGCCCATGAGAGCACTACCCTGCACAGAATACGAGCCCATGAGAGCACTACCCTGCACAGAATACGAGCCCATGAGAGCACTACCCTGCACAGAATACGAGCCCATGAGAGCACTGCCCTGCACAGAATACGAGCCCATGAGAGCACTGCCCTGCACAGAATACGAGCCCATGAGAGCACTGCCCTGCACAGAATACGAGCCCATGAGAGCACTACCCTGCACAGAATACGAGCCCATGAGAGCACTACCCTGCACAGAATACGAGCCCATGAGAGCACTGCCCTGCACAGAATACGAGCCCATGAGAGCACTACCCTGCACAGAATACGAGCCCATGAGAGCACTACCCTGCACAGAATACGAGCCCATGAGAGCACTACCCTGCACAGAATACGAGCCCATGAGAGCACTACCCTGCACAGAATACGAGCCCATGAGAGCACTACCCTGCACAGAATACGAGCCCATGAGAGCACTACCCTGTTGTGGGAGGACAGAACTACAACAGCAGAACAGCATTATATATTATATACACAGGCTCCACCTAAACTGCAGCTTCTCTCTAACACTGCTGACTGATTTTGTGAATGCACACCTCTGCATGTTTATATATTAGTTTTTTTGGTCAGTTGTTACTTATGTGTCTTTTTTTCTTTTGGCTGCACATTTGCATATTTTGATTAAAGTTGTAATTGATAAACTGACAATTTCCCTTCTGTTTGTTTTTGTCTCAGTAAGGGCACCGGGCAGAAAGCTCAGTCTGCCAACAGATCTTAAGACTGGTCTTGGTACGGTAGGAAAAAGCCAGATGTTTTTTTTTTCTTTTTCATTTTGTTTTGCTTCACTTTAGCTGTCCCATTTGCTGGTGGCAGATCTATGTTCTGTTCTCTGCTTTTTACCTCAGTAGCATGTTTCAGACTCCAGCATCCTCTAATCCTAGGGGAATTACCACAAAGACAAATTAGCCAATTATCAGGACAACACACCACACCTGACAGACATACTCTGTACAATTTGAGCAGGATTGCCTACAGGTGTTTTTACTTCTACCCTCAGATGGTGGATGACCCTAACCCTGACCCTGACCCTGACCCTAACCCACAGAGTCTGATTCAGTACTAATGAGTGTGCAAGGTACACTTGAGAGACAGGTACGATGTAACCTACACAGAGCTACAGATACTCCTTATGAATACAGCCTAACTCTACACAGAGCTACAGATACTCCTTATGAATACAGCCTAACTCTACACAGAGCTACAGATACTCCTTATGAATACAGCCTAACTCTACACAGAGCTACAGATACTCCTTATGAATACAGCCTAACTCTACACAGAGCTACAGATACTCCTTATGAATACAGCCTAACTCTACACAGAGCTACAGATACTCCTTATGAATACAGCCTAACTCTACACAGAGCTACAGATACTCCTTATGAATACAGCCTAACTCTACACAGAGCTACAGATACTCCTTATGAATACAGCCTAACTCTACACAGAGCTACAGATACTCCTTATGAATACAGCCTAACTCTACACAGAGCTACAGATACTCCTTATGAATACAGCCTAACTCTACACAGAGCTACAGATACTCCTTATGAATACAGCCTAACTCTACACAGAGCTACAGATACTCCTTATGAATACAGCCTAACTCTACACAGAGCTACAGATACTCCTTATGAATACAGCCTAACTCTACACAGAGCTACAGATACTCCTTATGAATACAGCCTAACTCTACACAGAGCTACAGATACCTCTTATGAATACAGCCTAACTCTACACAGAGCTACAGATACTCCTTATGAATACAGCCTAACTCTACACAGAGCTACAGATACTCCTTATGAATACAGCCTAACTCTACACAGAGCTACAGATACTCCTTATGAATACAGCCTAACTCTACACAGAGCTACAGATACTCCTTATGAATACAGCCTAACTCTACACAGAGCTACAGATACTCCTTATGAATACAGCCTAACTCTACACAGAGCTACAGATACTCCTTATGAATACAGCCTAACTCTACACAGAGCTACAGATACTCCTTATGAATACAGCCTAACTCTACACAGAGCTACAGATACTCCTTATGAATACAGCCTAACTCTACACAGAGCTACAGATACTCCTTATGAATACAGCCTAACTCTACACAGAGCTACAGATACTCCTTATGAATACAGCCTAACTCTACACAGAGCTACAGATACTCCTTATGAATACAGCCTAACTCTACACAGAGCTACAGATACTCCTTATGAATACAGCCTAACTCTACACAGAGCTACAGATACTCCTTATGAATACAGCCTAACTCTACACAGAGTTACAGATACTCCTTATGAATACAGCCTAACTCTACACAGAGCTACAGATACTCCTTATGAATACAGCCTAACTCTACACAGAGCTACAGATACTCCTTATGAATACAGCCTAACTCTACACAGAGCTACAGATACTCCTTATGAATACAGCCTAACTCTACACAGAGCTACAGATACTCCTTATGAATACAGCCTAACTCTACACAGAGCTACAGATACTCCTTATGAATACAGCCTAACTCTACACAGAGCTACAGATACTCCTTATGAATACAGCCTAACTCTACACAGAGCTACAGATACTCCTTATGAATACAGCCTAACTCTACACAGAGCTACAGATACTCCATATGAATATACCTGGAGCAGCTGGGCTGTAGCAATGAGCTGCTCACACATTCAGACTGTCTGCAGTGTTTTTCAAAGCTCTTTCCCTGGCTGTAGCTACTGCAACAGTGTTACTTTATGTTTGGAAAACATATTCTTCATCATCACAGAGCTGGGTTATAGTTTTTGTCTGTCTCTAGAGAAGTTTGTTTTACCTCAATAAATTTGTGTTCAGTTATCTTTTGTGGTAAAGACTAAGCTTGAACTCAGTTATTGGATGAAATATTGCCTAATTTGAGTTTAAAATAGTTAAAATTGCTTTGTGGTATATCCCCTCTCATTCTCCTCTCAAACCTGCTCAATGCAATATACTGTCCTTTTTTTCCTTCTGTTAAAATATTTGTTAGAACCATGTAAATGTTTCCTTTATTAAAACATTTATTAGCTCTTTGTACATTTTATTAAAACATTTATTAGCACTCTGTGCATTTTACAAGTGTTTCCATAGATCAGTCAATCTCATGTCCCATTCTGGATTGGAGTGCACTCAAAGGAGTTCACTCCATTGCGATTGGAACATCTAATCTCTGAATCCACATGCTCTCTATACCTCATTGTGCTTGACTCAACCCCTTTTCTTGCTCTGGTTTTTTACTCTCTCTCTGCCATGAATCAGGCTGTCACTGATGTATCACACAGGGCTGGGCATGGAAGGGTGAATTTGTGATATCTCTGTTGTGTCAAATAACATCTATCAATGTGTGATATGTGCAGTAATGACTGTGTGGATGTGTAAAATGAATAGTAATGACTATATGTGTGAAACATACACATATAACACATGCACACACTGTCTCTCTCAAACAGCCTCTAACACACACACACTTCCCCTTTCACACATGGGGGTGGGAGAAGCCCTGGATTCGCAGGTCTGCAGCAGATTGTCTCACTCATTTTTCTCTTCATCATTTTTCTCTTGTATACTTCTTATATGTGCATCTGTATTCACTTATTCTTTTGATTTTCCATTGTTGTAATATAATTGCAATTCTTTTTGTTTTTATCTACCTCTTTGCCCTGATTGGCTATTGTCACCTTTTCTCTGACTGGGCATTCTGTCCTCCTCTGTCTTTGCTTGGATTGGCTGCTCTTCCTGTCTGTGTCTGCTCTGATTGGCCTTCCCCTTCTCTGTACGTTGCAGTCTTTGTACAGTGAAGTTTCTGTGTTAACCCTGCCTCATCCCTCAGATCATGTGAGCGGCCCCTGCACCAGCCCCAGCTCCCAGCCGTGCGTATCAGGGAAGCCCAGCCCACTAGGGGCACAGGGGGCCCGGCTGAACCGGCGGGGGCCAGGAAAACCGCCTTTCCGCAAAGCCCAATCTGCTGCTTGCATGGAGATCTCCCTGCCTGCCTCCCTCGTGGAAGGTATGTGTTTATTTTTTTAAATTCTGAGTATATTTCTCCTTTCCTCAGTTGGAGAGAAAAATGGTTTCTGTGAATCCTCAGGACATAAGGATGTACTGCACTGCCCAGATGTTACTCTAAAGATACTCATCCTTACTGCAGGTGTTACTCTAAAGATATTCATCTTCACTGTTGGAAGTGGTCGATTTGTAAAAAAAAAAAAAAAAAAAAAAAAAAAAAAGAAAATCAAGGGGGATGGTCAACCTCAAAGTGGAAGGATGGTGGTATATGCCTACATGTTTTATATTCATGCTTAATCATACATGAGAAAATGTACTTAACTCATATCTATTAATACAAATACCATCAAAACTATCCATTTATTTGTTTTATTTATATAACAACAATATTACTAGTTTTTTATTTTTAATATTTCATTGTTATTGATTAAAACCTGTCGTTTTCTCCTTCTATGCTAAAAACTCCTAAGGTCCTGCTGAACTGGTCGCTTAGCCGTTTTAACCTGTAGCATCTGCAATCCTCGTCCAAAGTAAAACTCTTGGTGAAGCTGCATTAGCCAATGAGAAGCATGCAGTTGCAGGCTCCAAGCAGATAAGCAATAAGCAATCAAAAGCTACAAAGGCACAGAGGATACAAAATAACACAAACTGGAGTGCAAATATACATAATGTATAAAATGTACATTTAAATATTGGTATGTTTTGTCTTTTTGCGATTAGGCAATAAATAGCATAGCTGATTCCCTTAAAGCAAAGGGGATGGGAAGGGAGAAGACAGTTTTATAAGGGGGATGGCTGTGGTCAAGATTTTTCGCAAAGGAGATAGCATCCCCCTGCATACTCCCTCAACTCCCCACACCTGAGCGTGATGTGACATCACTGTCTCACTGTTCAGCAATGTGGCTGCCTTAGCTGTCCCTGACACACCTGCGCACTCTCACTCACTCACTGACACACACACCTGCGCACTCACTCACTCACACACACACACCTGAGCATGATGTGACATCACTGTCTCACTGTTCAGCAATGTGGCTGCCTTAGCTGTCCCTGACACACCTGCGCACTCTCACTCACTCACTGACACACACACCTGCGCACTCACTCACTCACACACACACACCTGAGCATGATGTGACATCACTGTCTCACTGTTCAGCAATGTGGCTGCCTTAGCTGTCCCTGACACACCTGCGCACTCTCACTCACTCACTGACACACACACCTGCGCACTCACTCACTCACACACACACACCTGAGCATGATGTGACATCACTGTCTCACTGTTCAGCAATGTGGCTGCCTTAGCTGTCCCTGACACACCTGCGCACTCTCACTCACTCACTGACACACACACCTGCGCACTCACTCACTCACACACACACACCTGAGCATGATGTGACATCACTGTCTCACTGTTCAGCAATGTGGCTGCCTTAGCTGTCCCTGACACACCTGCGCACTCTCACTCACTCACTGACACACACACCTGCGCACTCACTCACTCACACACACACACCTGAGCATGATGTGACATCACTGTCTCACTGTTCAGCAATGTGGCTGCCTTAGCTGTCCCTGACACACCTGCGCACTCTCACTCACTCACTGACACACACACCTGCGCACTCACTCACTCACACACACACACCTGAGCATGATGTGACATCACTGTCTCACTGTTCAGCAATGTGGCTGCCTTAGCTGTCCCTGACACACCTGCGCACTCACTCACTCACACACACACACACCTGCGCACTCTCACTCACTCACTCACACACACACCTGCGCACTCACTCACTCACACACACACACCTGAGCATGATGTGACATCACTGTCTCACTGTTCAGCAATGTGGCTGCCTTAGCTGTCCCTGACACACCTGCGCACTCACTCACTCACACACACACACACCTGCGCACTCTCACTCACTCACTCACACACACACCTGCGCACTCACTCACTCATTCACACACACACCTGCGCACTCACTCACTCACTGACACACACACACCTGCGCACTCACTCACTCTCACACACACACGCACACACACACTCACACACACACCTGTGCACTCACTCGCTCACTGACTCACTCACACACACACACACCTGCACACACACTCACTATACCCTAAACTGTATGATATCAAAGCCATACAGTAACACTGAAAGAAAAGAGCATGCACTGATAGTTATGTATGTATTTTATACTTTATAAAGTGTTATGCTTGTATTCTGGAGAGTAGTGTAAGGGGTACAGATTGTGTTTCTTTTTGGTTTCAAGGAGATTAACTCTCTGGCGCCTCCTGCAGAATGCCGGGAGAAGTCATTCAGCCACTCACGGAGCTCCAGTGTCTCAAGCATCGAGCGCGAGACCAAGGAGGCGGTGACCATGCTGAGTTTCATGGAATCTTATGCACATAAGACAGACTCCGCCCCCACTGCCTGCCTTTGGGTGGGAACCAGCCTGGGGGTGGCCCTGCCCCTTACCCTCTCTATCCCTGCGCAAGAGGACGATCGTTTGGATGAGCCCGTCACTGTGGTGCCTGGTGGTGAGATAACAGCAAACAGGGCTCATGAGTCCACTTTGGGCCGAGTTCTACACCCTCTCTCTCTCCCCCTGCCCTCTGTCACCCTCTCGTGTCCCCTCTCATATCTCTCTTCTCCTCTCTCTCTCTCATCTGGCTGTCCTCTCTTCTCTCACTCTCACAGTTTCATTTCTAACCTTATCTCTCCTCTCTTTTTCCTGTGACCCTCTATCTCTCACTCTCTCATCTCACTCCTTCTCACCCTCTCATCTCTCTTTTTTCCACTCTCATCTCTTGTCTCACTCTCTCATCTCCACCTCACTCTCTCAGCTCTTGTCTCACCCTCTCATCTCTGTCTCACTCTTTCATCTCTGGCTTGCCCTCTCATCTCTGTCTCAATCTTTCATCTCTGTCTCACCCTCTCATCTCCGTGTCACTCTTTCATCTCTGTCTCACTCTCTCACCTCTTGTCTCACTCTTTCATCTCTGTCTCACTCTCTCATCTCTGTCTAACTGTCTCATCTCTGTCTCACTCTCTCATCTCCCAGCTGCCTTCTCTCTTTTATATCTAAAGCTCTCTGCCTTACTGTTGCTCCCTCTGCTCTTGCAGGCTCAGTGCTAATGCTAAAGGGGTCAGTGCTGGCGCTGGGCTGGCTGGATTGTGGGGGCGCCCTGATGTCCAGTCCGTATGAGGTATGGCGGGACCCCCATGCATCGGCGGAGTCTGACCGGCCGCGGATGCGCAAGCTGGTGAACCTGTGGGTGAGCGGGTCCCAGGACGCGGGTGCAGAGGGCCAGCTGGCCGTGGTGTGCTCGGAGATACAGGCCAAGGTGTTCCTGCTGCCTGCGCAGACCTGCCTGTACATGCACAACATCACAGAGTCCTCCATTGTCCTGCGTGCAGACATACTGTCTGTCTGCAACAGCGTCTGTCTCGCCTGTTTCTGTGCAAATGGCCACGTCCTGGCCCTCAGGTAATTACACACCTGCCTCAAGCACTGACACTCACCTGACCCCATCACAACATCACAGGCTCTCACCTGGCTCTGAAAGGTCATGAGCTACAGTAATGCACAAACTGCAGCAGTGGCTTGTATCAGCAGGAGGGCTACACAAATACTTATCCGGCATATCCTAAAATTTCATGTAACGTTTTTTCCCCCATTTTTCCCACCTGACCTACTTAGCCCCACAGAGCAACCCTCTCACACTAGGTTAGGATTAGGGTTAATATATTACTCACAGTGCACTAACCCTAACCAGAGCAACCCTCTCCTTCTGACTCAGGGGTTACTATATTACTCATAGTGCACTAACCCTAACCAGAGCAACCCTCTCCTTCTGACTCAGGGGTTACTATATTACTCACAGTGCACTAACCCTAACCAGAGCAACCCTCTCCTTCTGACTCAGGGGGAGGGTAATTGTTAATATATTACTCATAGTGCACTAACCCTAACCAGAGCAACCCTCTCCTTCTGACTCAGGGGTTACTATATTACTCACAGTGCACTAACCCTAACCAGAGCAACCCTCTCCTTCTGACTCAGGGGGAGGGTAATTGTTAATATATTACTCATAGTGCACTAACCCTAACCAGAGCAACCCTCTCCTTCTGACTCAGGGGTTACTATATTACTCATAGTGCACTAACCCTAACCAGAGCAACCCTCTCCTTCTGACTCAGGGGGAGGGTAATTGTTAATATATTACTCATAGTGCACTAACCCTAACCAGAGCAACCCTCTCCTTCTGACTCAGGGGGAGGGTAATTGTTAATATATTACTCATAGTGCACTAACCCTAACCAGAGCAACCCTCTCCTTCTGACTCAGGGGTTACTATATTACTCACAGTGCACTAACCCTAACCAGAGCAACCCTCTCCTTCTGACTCAGGGGGAGGGTAATTGTTAATATATTACTCATAGTGCACTAACCCTAACCAGAGCAACCTTCTCCTTCTGACTCAGGGGTTACTATATTACTCATAGTGCACTAACCCTAACCAGAGCAACCCTCTCCTTCTGACTCAGGGGTTACTATATTACTCACAGTGCACTAACCCTAACCAGAGCAACCCTCTCCTTCTGACTCAGGGGGAGGGTAATTGTTAATATATTACTCATAGTGCACTAACCCTAACCAGAGCAACCCTCTCCTTCTGACTCAGGGGTTACTATATTACTCATAGTGCACTAACCCTAACCAGAGCAACCCTCTCGTTCTGACTCAGGGGTTACTATATTACTCATAGTGCACTAACCCTAACCAGAGCAACCCTCTCCTTCTGACTCAGGGGGAGGGTAATTGTTAATATATTACTCACAGTGCACTAACCCTAACCAGAGCAACCCTCTCCTTCTGACTCAGGGGTTACTATATTACTCATAGTGCACTAACCCTAACCAGAGCAACCCTCTCCTTCTGACTCAGGGGGAGGGTAATTGTTAATATATTACTCATAGTGCACTAACCCTAACCAGAGCAACCCTCTCCTTCTGACTCAGGGGTTACTATATTACTCATAGTGCACTAACCCTAACCAGAGCAACCCTCTCCTTCTGACTCAGGGGGAGGGTAATTGTTAATATATTACTCACAGTGCACTAACCCTAACCAGAGCAACCCTCTCCTTCTGACTCAGGGGTTACTATATTACTCATAGTGCACTAACCCTAACCAGAGCAACCCTCTCCTTCTGACTCAGGGGGAGGGTAATTGTTAATATATTACTCATAGTGCACTAACCCTCCTCTGAGTCACACTATGGCTGAGCTTGATTCTTTCCACAATGGTGCTCCTCTAATTACATACTCCCCATTCAGGCTGTTGCCTCATCAATGTTGACCCCTCTGCTTCCATTTTATAATGCGCTGCTGGTCACTCTGTCGCTGCAGCCTGCCCAGCTTGCGTCCACTGCTGGACGTTAAGTACCTGCCACTGACAGATGAGCGCATCGCCAGAACCTTCTGCTTCTCCCACAGCAGTCAGGCGTTGTATCTGAGCTCCCCCACCGAGTTACAGCGCCTCACCTGCAGCCAGGAGATGTGTGACAACCTGCAGGTGTGTCTGCACTTGTATGTCCTGTGCATTTGTGTATTTTGTAACTGCATGTGTTTGTGTCTGTGTGTTTTGTGTGTCTGTGTGTGTATGTGTGTTTGTGTGTGTTTTCACTGCCTATTTCTCACTGAGAGACAGACTCCAATGAAGCCTGGGTGTTCTGGGATATTCAAGCTCCACACTAGGTGGCAGTAAGTTTATTTCTAACAACTGAAACCATCATGACCAGCTTAATTATAATTTATTATTTATTCATTTTAATAATCACATTATTTTAATGAACAGTTTAACTGGGTAATTTTTTCAAACAAATTGCATTAACTGTTCTTAACAAATTCTCTGTTACTTCTGCTCTGCTAATAATTTATTTCTCAAATTCAAATCCAGGGTCGAGAGTGCACACTGGTATTTATAGTTTTGGTCAGTAGTCAGATCACAGAAACAAGGTTTTGAGGTGAAACGCATAAAATCCAGTATATTCTCAGGTCTTATGTTCTTGTGATTTGAATCTAAGGTCACTGCTCTAAGAGTACAGTGGAGCACATATACAAATAATAAGTGTGTACACACTGCCACCTGTTGGTCTATGGATGTATTAACAGCATTGTGCCCAAGCACATTTCTGTGTCCATATTTCTCCTGACTGGAACATACACTGCCTGTGCAACATATGAAATTCTTTAGCATCTTGCTATCTTTTTAAAATATTTGCTATTTAAGTTTTTTCTGACAACTGCATTTAATAGATCATTGTATTCAAATTTAATGGAATGATAAACTGACTGATAGATTGATAAAATGGCTGATTGATAGGTGGGCTGATGGATTAATTCATTTTATTGGTTGAATTATTTATTGATCAATGGATTCATGCATGGAAGGTAAATTACAAGATTGTCTGCTTGATTTATTGATTGCACAAACTTCTGGAGGAGCTGTTTGATATAAAGACAGACAAATTGATTGACTGACTGACTGAGTGATTGATTGAATGACTGATTGATTGATTGATTGATTGATTGATTGATTGATTGATTGATTGATTGATTGATTGATTGTATGTCTGATTGACTGATTGATTGATTGTAGGAGCTGCTGGGGGAGCTTTTTACACCTGTAGAGACTCCAGAGGCCCAGACTCGGGGCTTCCTGAAGAGCTTCTTCGGAGGAAACACCCAGACCTTCAACCGGGAGGAGCTGTGTCAGTCATCATCATTATCACCATAAAGACTAATTATTTTAGCATTATTTTCCTTAAGAATAGCAACATTAAGACAAATAATAACCATGAGTATCAGTGTTAGAGTAAGAGTAAGTCACAGTAACAGTGTATATTAGATGACAGTGACAAGCAATTTACAGTTGATTGGACTTACCAAGGCCAGTATGGGGTTAAGGGCTGTGTTCAAGGGCACTGCTGCTGTTGTCACTGGACTGGTGCGTGAAACACCAGGTCCCAGTCAAGCACCTCCGGCACTTTCACCTCTCTATGTCCCTCTCCCTTTCTATCTCTGCTTTCCTTTTCCTCCCAATCATTTCTCTCCCTTTCTATCTCTGCCTTCCTTTTCCTCCCAATCATTTCTCTCCCTTTCTATCTCTGCCTTCCTTTTCCTCCCAATCATTTCTCTCCCTTTCTATCTCTGCCTTCCTTTTCCTCCCCATCATTTCTCTCCCTTTCTATCTCTGCCTTCCTTTTCCTCCCCATCATTTCTCTCCCTTTCTATCTCTGCCTTCCTTTTCCTCCCCATCATTTCTCTCCCTTTCTATCTCTGCCTTCCTTTTCCTCCCAATCATTTCTCTCCCTTTCTATCTCTGCCTTCCTTTTCCTCCCCATCATTTCTCTCCCCCTCTCCCAGTTGGAGAGGCAGCAGACCTATGTCTCTGTAAGGGCACAGTAAAGGGGACCTATGTCTCTGTAAGGGCACAGTAAAGGGGACCTATGTCTCTGTAAGGGCACAGTAAAGGGGACCTATGTCTTTGTGTAAGGGCACAGTAAAGGGGACCTATGTCTCTGTAAGGGCACAGCAAAGGGGACCTATGTCTCTGTAAGGGCACAGTAAAGGGGACCTATGTCTCTGTAAGGGCACAGTAAAGGGGACCTATGTCTCTGTAAGGGCACAGTAAAGGGGACCTATGTCTTTGTAAGGGCACAGTAAAGGGGACCTATGTCTCTGTAAGGGCACAGCAAAGGGGACCTATGTCTCTGTAAGGGCACAGTAAAGGGGACCTATGTCTCTGTAAGGGCACAGTAAAGGGGACCTATGTCTCTGTAAGGGCACAGTAAAGGGGACCTATGTCTTTGTAAGGGCACAGTAAAGGGGACCTATGTCTCTGTAAGGGCACAGCAAAGGGGACCTATGTCTCTGTAGGGGCACAGTAAAGGGGACCTATGTCTCTGTGTAAGGGCACAGTAAAGGGGACCTATGTCTCTGTGTAAGGGCACAGTAAAGGGGACCTATGTCTCTGTGTAAGGGCACAGTAAAAGGGACCTGTGTCTCTGTGTAAGGGCACAGTAAAGGGGACCTATGTCTTTGTGTAAGGGCGCAGTAAAGGGGACCTATGTCTCTGTAAGGGCACAGTAAAGGGGACCTATGTCTCTGTGTAAGGGCACAGTAAAGGGGACCTATGTCTCTGTGTAAGGGCACAGTAAAGGGGACCTATGTCTTTGTGTAAGGGCACAGTAAAGGGGACCTATGTCTCTGTAAGGGCACAGTAAAGGGGACCTATGTCTTTGTGTAAGGGCACAGTAAAGGGGACCTATGTCTCTGTAAGGGCACAGTAAAGGGGACCTATGTCTCTGTAAGGGCACAGTAAAGGGGACCTATGTCTCTGTAAGGGCACAGTAAAGGGGACCTATGTCTCTGTGTAAGGGCACAGTAAAGGGGACCTATGTCTCTGTGTAAGGGCACAGTAAAGGGGACCTATGTCTCTCCCTCTCTCCCAGTCGGAGAGGCAGCAGCGGGGAAGGCCTCGCAGAGCCTGGCCCAGCACATCCCAGGGCAGGGTGGCATGGAGGGGATGAAGGCAGCAGCCGGTGGGGTGGTGGGGGACCTGGCCAGGGCTCGCATCGCGCTGGATGAGAGGGGGCAGAGGCTGGGCGAGCTGGAGGAGAGAACCGCACTCATGATGTCCAGTGCAGAGATGTTCTCCAAGCATGCCCACAAGGTGAGTGATGGAAGGGGGTAGGGTACAGTGGGGTAGGGGCGAGCTGGAGGAGAGAACCGCACTCATGATGTCCAGTGCAGAGATGTTCTCCAAGCATGCCCACGAGGTACCGCAAAACATGCTGCCTTCACTTTCCACCCTGCTGGCCTTCACTTCATATGCACACATACACTCATACAGGCAAGAACACTCGCATACACACACACACATATATTCACAACCATATGCACACACACTCACAAACACACACATGCATGTGGATGCACACACACAGTCATATGCACATACACTGTCGTACACCCTGCGCCAGCCAGAAGCAGATGGGCTCCCCTTCTGAGCAAGGTTTTGGTCAAGGTTTCTTCCTGTTTGTCAGGGAGTTTCTTACCACTGTTGCCTTGGCTTGCACTGAGGGGGTTTCAGGCCAGGGATCAATTGTAAAGCTGCTTTGTGACAACTTGTTGTAAAAAGCGCTGTACAAATAAAATTGAATTGAATGTTCATGTTGTTATTATGTGATTAGCAAAGGTAGCAGTTGTAGCATGTATAATTCATCTTCACACACATGCTTTTTATGTTCCACAGCTGATGCTAAAATGCAAGGACAAGAAGTGGTACCAGTTTTAAAGCTCTGAAGTGGAGCAGAAACCTTCTCTCCTTTGAACCAATGAAGGATGTGGAATCAGAGAGACAGGGTTTGGGTTTCTGCTCTTCCCAGCAACAGGCGGACAGAGAGTCCCTATTGGTTGGCTGAGCAGAAGAGGAAATGGACAGATACTGCAGGTTGAGATGGAAAGTGTGTGTGTGGACGGATTTGCTGGTGTTACCTCATCCCTGCTGGACCAAGATTAATTTCTGTTTAAAGATACTCTCTCCGCACATGCATCAGTGTAATGAGGGAAAAAAGTAAGACAGACTACATGAAATGAAACATGAAACTGCCACACTACAAGCAGCATGTTGAAAGATTTGAAAGACAAAAGTTTATTTATTGATACATTAGAAGCCAATTACAAAGACAAACTTTAAAAACTTTATATTTTTGAAATGGTAAAAAGGATTTAAAAATTGTATTACTGTTCATCATTGATATTATTACTAGTTTAATTATATTGTTATGACTCGTGTGATTGAACAGATGTCTTCTAATGCTGTTCTTTCTCTACCTAATTCCATAATAAGCATTCAGTCCACAGTGCCAGGGAGGGACAGTCTAACTCAGGGGTGTCAAACTCCAGTCCTGGAGGGCCGCAGTGTCTGCGGGTTTTTGTTCTTTCCTTTCGATTGGCAGCCATTTTAGGCCTTGGAAACCAGGTGTGTGGACTCTTTAGCCAACCAGTCATTTTAATTAATCAATTAAGTGCTAAAACACACCAAAAACCAGCTACCACTGCGGCCCTCCAGGACTGCAGTTTGACACCCCTGGTCTAACTGCAAAACGCATTCGGTTGAGTTCAGCCAAACCTACTCCTAGGGGCACTGGTCATTCACTGCTCTCCAGTACAGTAGTATAAAGTTCTGTTAAAAAGATAATTAGCCTTTTATTAGCAGTGGCAATTTCTCACTTCAAATTTGCCCCTTTAAATGTGCCCCTTTTAATAATATATAAGGGAGACAACCCCTCACTCAAATACCTCTATCCATCCAGTTTGGATTTGTTCACAGGTATTAATTTGCCTTCTCTCCCATCATGCTTAATGCTTCCAGCATCCCTCCCCCTCCCCATCTCCACCTTCATGTCTACTTCCCTGTTTTCTGTATTTCTGCTTCTCTCCTAATGGTCAAGTGGGGGGTTCACCTCACCCAAAATTGTGAGGCATGACCATCATGGGTATAGTTCTGGAACAGATTTTACAAGAGATTAATATTGTTTTATTTCTTTGTTATTTAGGTGAATATGCATATACATTGTTACATAATGAGGTGGCTATAGTCCAGTATTGAATCGTGAATTTCATATGGCCATGTTTCTCCATGGAATAGAGGACAGTAAGCTAAACACATGGGTGTCCTAACACACACACACACACACAAACACACAATCAGCTCTCTCTCTCTCTCACACACACACACACACACACACTGGTAGTCGATCGAGTCCGATGATGACATCCCTCCTCATTAAGGGTGTGTTCTTTGATGACTGTAGACTCCAATTCTTGATCCACAAGTTTTATTGCACGTTGGGCATATGAAGTCTGATGGCTGTGTGTCTCCTTAGTCTTTTCTGTTGTTTTTTCACATTCCACTCCATTTCCAGCTGTTCTATACCTGTGTAGCAGAGCTCCCACCAGTTTGATGGTTGATGGCAGCTTGCTCCAGTCTTAAGGGGTCAATGCAAAATTTCTTCAGTGATGTCTTTAGCTGGTCTTTGTGCCGCTTCTTCTCACCACCTGCGGGCCGGTGGCCCAGGTGAAGCTGTCCATGCAGGACTTGACGTGGCGCTCTTGAGGCGTACTGATGACATGCTCAAGTCAGCGCAGTTGGTGTTCAGTGACCATGGCCTCCATGGTGGCGGCTGCATGTGACCCAGGCTTCACAGCTGTGTAGGAGACTGGTGATACAGACGGCTTTGTAAATGGCAACTTTGGTGTACAGATGGAGGAGTTTGTTTTGTAAGACCTTATATGGGAGTTTGCCAAAGGCTACAGAGCATGGCATGCCTGTCCTTCTGCCATAAGCAGCATGCAGTGCATACATCTGAAATGTTAATATCATTCACCAAGCACCACACAGCCCAACAGTAGGCAGATACATTTAAACAGAGGGACTACATGATAGTGCATGGATAATTTGGCAAATTCCAATCTCAAATGACATTATCTGGAAAAAATACTGTATAAAGGCACAGGAATTTATCTGTATGATGAATCTGCTAATTGGGGTGACCGTGGCTGCTCTAGCAGTGTTGGAGGGCCGTGGAGTAGGGCTCATCCCATGGGTGCCTGGGCCAGACTGAATGCGTCCACCTGAATCACACAACCAAATAAGCTGCAATTAGCCAACATATGGAGCTGATTGAGTGTATTCGCTGAGCGTAGTCCCTAACCCTACTTGTGTCCAGAGGGGTGGGGGGCTCTGACCATAGCTGCTGAACCCATTGGTGTCATCATCATTATTACTCTAACAATATAATATATGACAATAACATTTAAGTACTGACAGTAATATTGACTGTTTTTTGATTTTACGTTTTCAGTTTCATCATTAAAGTTCATATACTGCGGAAAGTAAATCTGTAAGGATGATTTATGGATGTTGTTCTGTGCACACTGCTCTTGCTCACTGTAAGAAAATCTGTATTTTATTCTGTTTCATTATTGTATCATGAACCTGGTTTTCTTCACTGAAAAGTAGCCCCAAGGTTTGTAACTGGATTCTGTCACTTTAGTGTACATTGTAGTGTAATGGAGGGTACAGAAAAAAAGTGAATATTTTGATGCAGCTCAAAGCAAAATAAACAGTGGTGTTTAGGCTCTGGGCATAACTTTGCCATTTTCAGAAACACCCGCACAGTATTAATACACAGCATAATATGATTACAGAATATCATTAGATGGCAGTTTCTAAACTGTTAAAATGCATATGCATGTCATTACCTGTTTTTATGTTTTATAACCTTCAAAGTATTTGGATATGATACAATACATGAGCTCAGTGCTTTTTCAATCCTAATATCTTTGAGCACATTTCCTCCCCACTTGCTTTTTTCCATTCAACTCAGAAGAAATATAGTATTTCATAGAAGTGCCAAACCGTTCAGACCACACGCCGCTCAGAGTTTCCTCCCTCCATCACATGACACAAATTTGAAAGCATTTTTTTGGCAGGTTGTGTAATTCTTGATTTTTAGAGAAAGGGAAGATTTAACTGAACACTGCATATTCGTGAAAGGGCGAAAACTTTCTGTGATAACTCATTTTATTCCTGGAGGCTCTCACAGGTATGGTAATGTAATCCTTTACTATTTTATGAGGCTGCCTAGTTTTAAATCTGGGGCATGTTTTGGTTTTAAATGCTCCTTTCATAAATTGTTCATGTGTTCTGTACAGTATGAGCTTGAGTTTATGCCATCACTTTAATAAAAAAAAAAGTTTAATAGCTGATCAATGACATTTAGATAACCATATGCAACAGCAGAACCTGGTCTGAGGACTCTCTCCAGTTACCTCTGCAAATGTCTGAAAAGAGTGTCAAAAAGGGCATCCCAAAGTGCTTTCCATATGTTTTGTATTATATCAGTAAAGTGTTGTGTATCTGACTATAATCCATGTGTCTACGATGATTATTTGACTGATAATGTGTCATTTACTTATGAATTCCAATCTGTTGAACAACTTGTGAATATGTTTCTATGTGCTTTCAGCCCGACTACAATGTAGTTAAAATACAGGCATGAATAATGGGCATGAGACCACAGCTAAATGAAAAAGGCTGATAGCTGTATAGCTGATAGCTGCACAGTGTAGTATGGAAAGGTAAAGGAGTTTAGTGGTAGATTCCACTAAAATCAGTACAGCAGACATACTTAAATGTGTCTGTGTTTTTTGGCAGTTATATCAGTTAATTATACTTACATTTTCTTTGATGTAGAATTAAGTGTTAAGTACATGAGATTTTTTTGAGTTATTGCAAAGAAAGAGCACAGTCAGTAATTTCAGCTCAGTTTAAATTATTTGGTTTTACTTTATATTCACTTCCTGTTTTTTTCCGGTGTTTAGCTAGATTATCACTACACCATCATTTTGAGAAAAGGGATTCTAAAGTTGCCTGTGTGAACAATTTTTGAAAGAATTTTGTAATGGGGGTACCATAGTGTTGGCAACCTATATGTGTCCGTAGGCCAGATCTTCCTGTGGTCTGTTAGCCATGGAGGTAACTTCAAATTGAAATAACATCTACTCTGAAATACAGCTAGTTAGATTGCCTTGTTTTCGTGAATTTCCTTTTTTTCAAATTGTAACAATTCAAATGACATTTGTCTGTAGTTCCTGTTACTGCATTATCATAATAAAAAGGCAAGTAAATATTAGACTTTTGGTAAAAGATGGTGGTGCCATCCTAACACTGTGAACCATTTTTGAAACTGGAAGTAAAATCGATTCTGCCTTACACAGCGAATCAGATTGGAACTAAGGCAAATCACTGATTTTTTTTTTTTTTAAGAAACTGTTGTGCTTGACACTTCTCATACTTTGGAAAGGATGAATTAGGGACTGAAATGGACAACGGCCTGGAATGACATGGTTCATATGGTCAGTCTCTTGTGAACAAATCTGTTCAATCATACTTTCATCCCAATTTTTGAATATAATTGAGTGACAGTACAGGTGTATACACAAAGTATGATGACAGTACAGGAGTGCAGAAATGGTACAAGGTACTTGCTCAGTTGTTGAAGTACTTGTTTGAAGCAACATGTAACTGTGTTGATATTTCTGACTGGCTAAATTACATTATTTTTTTCCCAGGTGATTCACTCAGTGTCCATCTGACAGGAGATGATGCTACTGCTTCTGCTGCTCTTCATTTCCAGCTCTGGAGGTATAAACGTGCTCCTCCTAGAGGAGATCCATCACACCCAGCCAGAGCTTAAGGGCTTATGAATTTACATGTAAAGTGTAGTGTCTTATCAAAGACAACATAGATCATGTCTCTGGATGTCTTCTGGAAGCAGCTAATGAAGCTGGGTGTCCCCACCAAATTCCTGAACATCCTGAAGCAATTCCACAAGGTAATGTGGGCCAGAGTCTTGGTGGCCTGCAGTCTCACCCTGTGATAGTAGAGGTTGGGTCCAGTCTCACCCTGTGATAGTAGAGGTTGGGTCCAGTCTCACCCTGTGATAGTAGAGGTTGGGTCCAGTCTCACCCTGTGATAGTAGAGGTTGGGTCCAGTCTCAACCTGTGAAAGAAGAGGTTGGGTCCAGTCTCACCCTGTGATAGTAGAGGTTGGGGTCAAACACATCTGTGTCCCACCATCACACAACACACCACCCCTTTTTTTTAACCCATAACCCTTACCCCTAACCTCTCACCTCTAACCCATAACCCTTACCCCTAACCTCTAACCCATAACCCTTAACCCATAACCCCTAAACCATAACCCTTAGCCCTAACCCATAACCCATAACCCATAACCCTTACCCCTAACCCTGATCCATAACCCTTACCTTAACCCATAACCTTAACCTCACAGGTTATCCTCAACACCACAGCGGGAGGAGAAATGAGAGAGGCACACAATGCCTGCTGGCCTGGAGTCAGCAACCACCCAGCTCACCTGTCCCACCTGTATCAGAGTGTATGGCTCTCATACTATACTGTTCACTTGTCCAACCTGTAGCAGAGTGCGTGTCTCTCAGACTCCACTATTCACCAGTTCTCACTTGTAGCAGAGTGTGTGTGTGTATGTTTATATAGTGTTTACACTGTTCAGTATGTGTTCATTTTGTTATTTGTTTTCTTGACTTTCTGTGTGTTTGACCTTCACAGTGGATGTAGTTCTTCCTGCCTCTCTCAATACTGATGCTCGCCCAGTGTGGACTCGGGAAGGGGAGATTGCCGTGCTGGAGTGCCCCCTGCCTGTGGAGGCTAATAGTGGGGGTGTCCTGCATTGGGATGGCCCTTGGGAGAAACAGGGGACATTGGGGGAGATGATTTTCCCATACAGCAACAAGCTGGTAGTGCTGCGGGCTTCCGAGCATGAAGCAGGGATCTACAGCTGCTCACAGTGGTATGCTTTGACCAAGAGGGCGTGCTGTGCACTCTACCGTATGCTTTGACCATGACACGGCACTGTCTGCGCTGCTGTACGCTTTGACCATGAAGGGCACTGTCTGCTCTGCTATATGCTTTGACCAGAAAGCAGTGCTGTCCTCTTTGCTGTGCACTTGCAACCACAAGTGGGTGCTGTCCTGACTGAGGAACACTTTGACAAGGACTGGGCCCTGGGGAACTCCTGCAACAAGCAGACAGGGTACCGATACTGCACCGCCCCAAACAACCTGAAAGGAGCGACCGGAGAGGTAGGACTCAACCCAGGCAAGTGTGGTGTCACAGATAGCCATGGCTGCCAAGGAGGACAGGAGGATAGAATGGTCAACCATGTTGAAAGCTGCCAAAAGGTCCAGGAGAATCAGGACTGAGGAAAGAGAGGATCTCTGTGTGGTGTGAAGAGATTCACTGACTGAGAGGACTGTGGTCTCAGTTGAGTGGCCTGGTCTGAGGCCAGACTGGTGGGGGTCCAGCAGATTATTCTGAGAAGAGAAACAGGGTAGTTTATTAGAAGCAGGACATTCAAGGTATTTGGAAAGGAAAGGCAGTAAGGAAACAGGGTGGTAGTTTTGGATAATAACGAGGTCCATGGTGGGTTTCTTTAGTGGGTTGATGTGGGGCCAGTTAAAGGAAGAGGAGAAGCAACCAGTGGACAAAGTGGAGTTTACAAGGTGGATGATAAATGGGATGATGGCTGGAGTGATAGACTGGAGGAGAGATGAAAGGATAGGATCCAGGACACAGGTGGCAGAGCAGTGGGAAAGCAATAGCTTAGAAACATCAGCGTCAACATCAGCCTTCTGTGGGAGTCTTCTGAGGAAGTATAACACCTGTACCAACCACATCCTTAGTTAGCTGAACTGTCAGTCCCACCTTTTTTAAAAAGCTGAAGTGCACAAACCCTACATAATTTAGTCTGAACTCAACACCAATCCTGCCCTGCAAATCTGTGGGTGGAACTGTCAATAGGCAGTAACTTAGAGCTAACGTCTTCTCAGCCTGTGATCCCTTTCTTCCCTGTGCTTGCTTTCACTGAGACTTGGATCCATGTTTCCTTGTGTACCACACAGTAACCTTCAAGACTGAATTTCAGAACCCTCAGTTTGCCAGCTTCCACCCAGGGATGACCCCACTTCACCTGGCTGCCCCCTATTTCCTGTCTTCAACTTGCTCTCTCACTGTCCCAGCCAGCCTGGCTTTCAGCCTGTCAGTTTCCTTGTGTAATCTCTCTTCCACCACCTTCTAAGACAAGGTGTTAACCTCTCTGCCTCCCGTATAGACCTTTTCACATCAATGCTGCAACATCCAAGCTGCAATCTACTCTGGTAACCTCCACCAGTTGTGCCCTACTGTCTCCTGGCCTGCTGAACTATCTGCTCCCAGCGCATGGCTGCTGATACAATTCAGACATGGGGCCCAACCAGCATCTGCAAAAGATCGGTGGAAAAATAAAAACTGCCAGCTGTTGCTCAGTTCATTGTTTGTGCTACAGCCCTCCATGAAAACGATCAGCACATCGCTCCCTCAGATCATCACTTTGTGCACTTAATTTCCTTTTTTTGTTCATTTTCTCATTTTAAAGTTTTGTAAAGATTTGTTTGTTGACCAACTGCTGATGACTAATTACTTTTAAATGTAGCTAGTGAGTATCATTTACTTCATTTTGAATACTAGTCTACACGTCATCATTTACCCAATAAAAGTGTGATTAGATGACCTCTGCATTTCTCCCTGCAGCAACGGCAGCAGAGCCCTGTGGCAGAGGCACTTAAAACTGGGGGTGTTCAGTGGAAAGTGCTACAGAGAGGAGGCGGTGTACCCTGTTTCGAAGAACCAAGCAGAGTCCCTGCATCTCGCGTGGCCACTGCCGTCAGATTTCCCTCTGCCCATTCACAGTATCACCTGGACTAAAGTACTGTAATACAGAGTGTGTGTGTCTCACTATGTGTGTGTGTGTGTGTGTGTGTGTTTGTTTGTTGAGTGAAATGTTGAGTCCCTCTGTTAAATTTATACTGCAAACATAATGGTTTTGATGTTTTCCTGTTAAGTTGACTTGTCTTATTAATTGAACCTTTGAGGAAGGCCTTAGGATTTTACCTGCTTTGTGACTCATTTACTTTACTATTCTGTGAATTCATGTCGTCACCTGTTTGTCTCCACTACACTGATCATTTGAACATGAAGGAGCAATGTTAAATACTGGTATAAAACAGGAGAGATGACTGTATTTAGGCCATGGCTTTTTGTGACCTCATGGCAATGTAGTTCTGGATCATGGCACTGATGTAACTTTATCTTAAAAATATTGCA
>JAFBMS010000385.1:17500-60000 GCA_019788955.1 Albula glossodonta | reverse complement strand
AAAACATACCACGACTGTTTATAACACAGCCACACCACCCTGTACCCTCTACCACAGCATACCACGACTGTTTATAACACAGCCACACCACCCTGTACCCTCTACCACAGCATACCACGACTGTTTATAACACAGCCACACCACCCTGTACCCTCTACCACAGCATACCACGACTGTTTATAACACAGCCACACCACCCTATACCCTCAACCACAGCATACCACGACTGTTTATATGTTTGCACGTTGTGTGTGTGTGTGAAAGAGAACTGCTTGCATACATATGTGTGTACGAGCGTGCTAATGGCTGGGAATCTGGGGAAGGTGTTGGGTGGGTGGTGAGATGTTATTTTTCACACCTTTAAACTGCACAGCATGAGAAACTATCAGAGAGCTGATAGCAGAGCTGCAGTCTCTCCTCTAACTTATTCATTTAAATATTTTATTTTAAATTGAGAAGGTAAACTTTAAAAAGGTAGGATATAAAGCATCACTTTCAGGTTTACAAATTCCAATGGAATGGTCAAAATTTTATGTTTTAGACTGAAATCCTTAATTAATGAGAAAGGCTAACCTTATTCATGGAAAAACATCACCACATACACTAAGTGTGTATTATTTCACAAACTGCGCTATGTACGTATTATTTATTTCACAAAAGTAGTCCCAGCTTTACAGGGGGGCTAGTTGGAGTAGCATGTTTTTCTGGCTACGCAGTTTTTTCAGCTTGGAGGTCGACTTGATTCAACTGTCCAGTCGTGTGGTTTTCTGTTACCTAATGCTAAGCACCAGAAAGCCACTACAGGCAATGAGAGCACCTTGGCTAATGCTAACGCCAGCCTTAGTGCATCCATCCCTGCAACTTCGCTAATGCTAACGCCAGCCTTAGTGCATCCATCCCTGCAACTTCGCTAATGCTAACGCCAGCCTTAGTGCATCCATCCCTGCAACTTCGCTAATGCTAACGCCAGCCATAGTGCATCCATCCCTGCACTTTCGCTAATGCTAACGCCAGCCTTAGTGCATCCATCCCTGCACTTTCGGGAATGCTAACGCCAGCCTTAGTGCATCCATCCCTGCACTTTCGCTAATGCTAACGCCAGCCTTAGTGCATCCATCCCTGCACTTTCGGGAATGCTAACGCCCAGCCTTAGTGCATCCATCCCTGCAACTTCGCTAATGCTAACGCCAGCCGTAGTGCATCCATCCCTGCAACTTCGCTAATGCTAACGCCAGCCGTAGTGCATCCATCCCTGCAACTTCGCTAATGCTAACGCCAGCCGTAGTGCATCAATCCCTGCACTTTCGCTAATGCTAACGCCAGCCTTAGTGCATCCATCCCTGCACTTTCGGGAATGCTAACGCCAGCCTTAGTGCATCCATCCCTGCACTTTCGCTAATGCTTATTTTTTTCCCATTTTCCCCACCTGAACTGTTTGGCTTCCTTCAACCTTCCCCACTGAGTCAGAGGCAGACAGCCATGACACAGGACAGCAAGCCCTCGCTTCTTTACACTGTGGACTCACCACGAACCGCATGCTGTCTGTGCCGTCCATGAACGGTAGAGTCAGCATGCGGCCCTACATGCTAGGAGTACCTGCTGGAGGGTGATGGGACCAACAAATCTAACCAGGTTCAACCCAATCTGTGCTCAGTGATGTTGCGCCAACTATTGCTTCACCAATGGTGACCTCTTGTCATGGCAGGTAGTAGCTCCGCTGGCATTCAAACACCCATTTCCTGGCTCACGCTGGCTGCTTTTGCTCCAGTGCAGGGTTTCAGTAGTCCAGCGTGCTGTGGCAAAGACAGTGTGTTTCTGGAAAGCAGTTAAGTTTCAAAAACAAATAAAGGGAAGTAAAAGCTGTTTTGAAATGTAAACTGCTGAGTTGCATGGAGCAATCTTGAGCAGTTTTTTTCAATAGTGAATTAGGAAATGGCGAGGTTAGGTGCATGAGAATTAGGATAGAGTCAGGCTTTATAATAAAGTCAGCAGAATTTCCCCAGGGCTGTTTTACCCACCTAAAAGGCACAGAAACAGGCGCCCCAGTTTCAGACAGCTAGCCACAGCAGCCATGCAGCCATGAGAACCTTCAGCATAGAGGCTTTACCACAATGCTGTACTCTGTGTATCTGGGTCAGAGGTCATCAGCACATGACTACTGAGTTACTGGCAGCTTGTCTTTTGCCTGAAAAGTTGTTATTTCCCAAGGGTTTACCAATTATATGACAATATGGAGAACTATTTTGACTTCTATTGATAAATTGACATTAATTGGTCTTTTTATTCTGTGGTGTGAGAGTGAAAAAAAAAGGATCAACATGAGAGGGGTTTATTCACAGGAAACGGCAACAAAAAAATCTGAGTAAACACAACCCGCAAAGATAGCCGTGTTTTTTTTTTTCTTCCACATCCTTTTGAAGCGGTAGCTTCTTCTCTGTGTAACCCGTAGGACATTAGGACCCTATTAATGTTTAACCCTAACCCTTTTGAAGCAGTGGCTTCTTCTCTATGTGTAACCCGTAGGAAATTAGGACCCTGTCCTGCTGATGCACTCAGGTGAATGGACATAGGGTTATAGGTCACGGCGTCAGATTTAGTGCGAAATTACAAACACACCTGTGGGCTTTGATTTCGTGTGGTTTGGTGTGCTTCTCGGAGGACTGGAATATGTTATGTTTTATATTTACAATAATGATTGTTTGATGGGGTTTTTTATGCTGGCATATGTCTGTTCAATAGCTTAATTAAAAGTGTTATCGCTTGGGTGGTGTTGGAAAGTACCAGGGTTGTCTTTCCCTCGTCTAAATGGTGTTTCATTTGTAGGATTGAGTTAGGGTTATGCGGATATAATGCACATAGTCTGGTTAGGGTTGTCTTTCCCTCGTCTAAATGGTGTTTCATTTGTAGGATTGGGTTAGGGTTATGTGGATATAATGCACATAGTCTGGTTAGGGTTGTCTTTCCCTCGTCTAAATGGTGTTTCATTTGTAGGATTGGGTTAGGGTTATGTGGATATAATGCACATAGTCTGGTTAGGGTTGTCTTTCCCTCGTCTAAATGGTGTTTCATTTGTAGGATTGGGTTAGGGTTATGTGGATATAATGCACATAGTCTGGTTAGGGTTGTCTTTCCCTCATCTAAATGGTGTTTCATTTGTAGGATTGGGTTAGGGTTATGTGGATATAATGCACATAGTCTGGTTAGGGTTGTCTTTCCCTCGTCTAAATGGTGTTTCATTTGTAGGATTGGGTTAGGGTTATGTGGATATAATGCACATAGTCTGGTTAGGGTTGTCTTTCCCTCGTCTAAATGGTGTTTCATTTGTAGGATTGGGTTAGGGTTATGCGGATATAATGCACATAGTCTGGTTAGGGTTGTCTTTCCCTCGTCTAAATGGTGTTTCATTTGTAGGATTGGGTTAGGGTTATGTGGATATAATGCACATAGTCTGGTTAGGGTTGTCTTTCCCTCGTCTAAATGGTGTTTCATTTGTAGGATTGAGTTAGGGTTATGTGGATATAATGCACATAGTCTGGTTAGGGTTGTCTTTCCCTCATCTAGATGGTGTTTCATTTGTAGGATTGCTGCAGCGACGGCATCGAGCCACTGTTTTTCCCATCTGAGTTGTTTTAGACTCGATGTGTGTTTGTATTGAATGCCGAAAAAGTTACATGTCTTGGACAGATGGGTTCCTTTAAATTTTCTGTGCTAACACCGCCTGCTCGGATAATATAATATCTTATAATATCTTAGTTTCTTTAAATTCCTTGTCCATTCTGTAGCTGTCTGCTTGGACCAGATCAGCTGCGATAATATTTCTCGGCGGTGCAAGCGTTGTTGTCTTGACATAGCAACGGTGCTGGCAGGGGTAGTTTCTTTCAATAATTGTATAGCATTTGATTCATGCTGATGTTAGTGACTAGTGGCAATATTTGTTGCTAGTTTGGTGAACAATATTGTGAATCAGTAATCGGGTTGTGCAATATTTTTGTTCATTTGTATTGTGTGTGTGTGAGGTGGAATAGGTTGTGCCATTTCCATTTCAGCATTTGAAGTATTCACTGGTTGGGGGACTAACTGTGTGAGTGCTGGCTTATGTATTGGGCTGATTGATTTCTTTTTTTTGTTTGCATTTTAGTAGTTCATGCTTCTCCCTGTCTTCTGGACTGGTTTTCAGCCTATTGAGTATCACACTTAATTGAGGTGGGTCCTGTCTGTCCCATCCTCCCTCTGCAGCAGATTGGCCGGATGTGCAGCGTCATTGGCAATCCACGTGTGTACTGGCATTGGCCGGGTGTGCAGTGTCATTGGCGATCCACGTGTGTACTGGCATTGGCCGGGTGTGCAGTGTCATTGGCAATCCACGTGTGTACTGGCATTGGCCTGGTGTGCAGTGTCATTGGCGATCCACGTGTGTACTGGCATTGGCCGCGTGTGCAGTGTCATTGGTGATCCACATGTGTACTGGCATTGGCCTGGTGTGCAGTGTCATTGACGATCCACATGTGTACTGGCATTGGCCGCGTGTGCAGTGTCATTGGCGATCCACATGTGTACTGGCATTGGCCTGGTGTGCAGTGTCATTGGCGATCCACATGTGTACTGGCATTGGCCTGGTGTGCAGTGTCATTGGCGATCCACATGTGTACTGGCATTGGCCTGGTGTGCAGTGTCATTGGCGATCCACATGTGTACTGGCATTGGCCTGGTGTGCAGTGTCATTGGCGATCCACATGTGTACTGGCATTGGCCTGGTGTGCAGTGTCATTGGCGATCCACATGTGTACTGGCATTGGCCGCGTGTGCAGTGTCATTGGCGATCCACGTGTGTACTGGCATTGGCCTGGTGTGCAGTGTCATTGGCGATCCACATGTGTACTGGCATTGGCCTGGTGTGCAGTGTCATTGGCGATCCACATGTGTACTGGCATTGCCCACGTGTGCAGTGTCATTGGCATCTTCTAGGTGGTAATTACGCCCCCTACAGGCTAAATATGAATGGGTGTTATTTCCAGTAGGGTTGTGTCTGAGGCTCTTGCAATTAAATTCAGTGTGACTGGCTGCATTTAATTGTGTGTTATAGTTTTTAACATTAGCTCAGAGCTATGCTCTCTGATAAAGCAGATAATACGAGCCCTTACTGCTGCCCTCAGAGTCCTTAGGTTGAATTTGGTGGCCTAGAAAAGTTTGCTCATATGTACATTTAGTACAGAAGAGCTTCCAAAACAGACAGGAGTTTACCATAATCATAGCCAGACATACACATTTTCATCAGTATTCAACACAAGATTATCATTTTATAGTATTGTAGTTTTCTTAACATGTTTCATTGACACTCACCCTCTCACTCACCCCTGTGTCTCTACTCACCATCTCACTGTTGTGTTTTGCTGGAACGTTTATTGTATTTTAGTGTGATCGGTTGATCTTATGTGATCTCATTATTGTAAAAGTTGTAATATAAATATGTATCAGTATGAGTGGATATAACGCAGATGCTCAGAGGGTTTGGGGCCAGGCATTTGCAGGGATTGCTGTACAGTAGGTGAATGTGACACAAGCCACTGCTTCTCATGCGTAACTCAGGCCTACTTGGGCCCCAGCATCCAGACAGCCTGCTGAAGCATGCCCATGCAGCTCCAGTGCTGCAGATATACACCAAACACACTGTCTTCTGTCCTCTCCTATTTCTGAATAACATAAGATGCTCTATGTAAGCCTACGGATCATTTCATTACAGCTTGTTTTATTATGTTCTAACATTTCTCTTGTATTCTTCTTTGTACCGAAACCCCAAATTAACTGACTGACTTGTTCACCCTGTAACACGAGTGAGGTGGAAAGCGGTGGCTCGTGCCATGTGGACTCGCGGTGAGAATTGTTCCTCTATGGAAACCTGCCGCCAGGGAGTCAATGCAGCCACTTCCAAATGCCAGAGTTGCCTCCTGCAGAAAATACGCGGCCCAGATTTAGGACAGTGTTCCCACCCTCCACTTTCCCCGAGTTTCATCCAATCGGATAGTCGTTGCTCCTGCCTTGTCCAATCCCGCACATCCAGGAGCGACGAATCGGATCAGTTGTCTCTCTCCGTGTGGCTACAACGAAGTTCCTTCCTTATCGACCGGAATGTGAAATGTGCATTTTGATCTACGACCGGCAAATAAGTGAAAGTGTGACAGCAGAGTGGCTAATACTATTGCAAGATATTATACCCATCTCGGAAACTAAAAATGTAAATCTGGAAGCGTGTCCTTTCAGTCTGTGTTTTTGCGTTTTGATAAAGGTCTATCTGTGCATACTGTTGGAGGCCAGATGTGAAATTTTCAGACGATTACAGTTTACTGACGGCTCGTGGCTACAGTGTTAAATCCTTTTTGGAGAAGTCTTTCTGTTTGCACAAAAGGAACCATGCCTCCCATCCCCCCTCTGCAGCAGATTATCGTGGCGGACATGTTGAGCAAGATGGCAAATTGGTGTTTTTTTTACTGTTTGGGACTCTGTGTCCAGACGCCGCCCGTTGTGTCGGTCGAATCAGCGCCCAGCGCCGCCCGAACTTTGGTGTGGGGACCGGGACTAGAGGCTAATATCGTGCTTCCGGCTCGTTTCTTCTTCATACAGGCTGTGGATAGCGGGGGTACCAAGTAAGTATGTCGTCACTATTCACGTGAGCAGAATTGACGCGCGGACAATACTTCGATTGATCAGTGAGTTTGCATCAGTCTGGAAAAATGAAACCACAGCTTACCCATTACTTCAGTGTAGCGTTGCTCTGTCTCACAGAGCCACGAACAGTCTCTGATCTGGAACCCGAGTCGCAAGTTTGCGTTCCAAAACTAAACAATGTATATGCAGAGTAGAGGTTCGCACCGGCTGCTTTTTGTAATCTTAAATTACGTTTCTCTTGTGTGCCCAGTGTTCTCAGTGTCGTGTTTCTCTGACATACCTGAGCCTGGTGTTTCAATCACAGTAACTGTGCTGTCCCCATGTGACATCAGTATGTCAGAAGTGTTAATGCGAATGTCTGTCTCAATACGAAGCACCGATAAACCCCCAGTTTCCTAAAACCCTCTTAGCGATAAGATCATCTGGGTCCTGAGCCTGGTGTCAAAAGTGTTAGAATGATCTTTTTGTTTAATCTACATTTTCCAGTAATTCTTACCCTAATCAATCAATCAATCATTTAACTAAATAAAACACATCTCATGCTACTTACACTGCACCAACTACAACCTGCATGCAGTTGTTTGACTTCTGTTTTAAGTTTTCTTTTATTCCTTATCCATATCCATTTCCATATTCCATATGGATTTTATCTGAGCCCTAGTTTTGGCATACCGCTGCCTGCAGTCAGTGTGTGGATCTCTGGGGATCATACTGGTATCTGTTATAAAGCCAATTGAGACTCATGTTTTTAGAATCCCAAACCCTCCACTGGGCAGCGGAAATCAAGCATGTGCTTATTCTATCCTCCCATGATGCATTGCACAGCTGCACGTCCTCCCCAGGGGAAAGCGCATTTGAGGTGAAGATTTCTGCTCCTGGGGAAGCGTTCTCTCGGATCTGGGTCCAAGTCCTGGACCGCAGAGATGGGTCCTTCCTGGTGCGTTACCGGATGTACGCCAGCTACCCGTCCCTGCGCATCGAGGTGCTGCTCAAAGGCGTTCACGTGGCCAATTCCCCCTACATCCTGCATGGTAACTCGGTCTTCATGCTGCCAGTCCCTGAGAAATTACCTATGACCACTGAAGGAGCACCCGCAGTCTAAATTTTACTGCTGATAACTCTTTCTCTCTCCCTTCCTGTGTTCTCCCTCTCTCCCTCCCTTCCTCTCTCCCTCTGACTCTCTCACTCTCACTCTCTCTCCCCCTCCTCTCCCTCTCCCTCTCTCACTCTCCCCCTCCTCTCTCCCTCCTCTCACTCTCTCACTCTCCCCCTCCTCTCCCTCTCTCTTGCTGTCCCCCTCTCACTCTCTCCCATCTCCCTCTCTCTCTCTCACTCTCCCCCTCCCTTCCTCCTCCTCTCTCTCCCCCTCCTCTCTCCCTCCTCTCACTCTCTCACTCTCCCCCCCCCTCCCCCTCTCTCCCGCTCTCCCCCCCTCCCTCTCTCCCACCCCCCCCTCTCTCTCTCACTCTCCCCCTCCCTTCCTCCTTCTCTCTCTCACTCTCTCTCCCCCTCCCGCCCTCCCCCTCTCACTCTCCCTGTCTTTGGTCAATGAAGGCCCAGTGTACCATGAAAGCTGTGACTGCCCAGAGCCCAGTGAGGAGGTGTGGCTACAGCACATGCACTGTCCCAACTATTATCCCCAAATACAACAAGACCTTTCCCAGTTCCCCTCTGTGGACCCTGATCAGAATGCCAAGGATGTCCCGCAGCGATTTGGGCTGAGACAGAGTCTGTGCCACTACACTATCAAAGATAACCAGGTACCTCCCTACTGTAAACCATCAAAGGTAACCAGGTACTTCTGTAATCGACAACATGTGAGCAGTAATATCTGTATATACATAGTACTTTTAAAGCATACAGCACACAGCATACACCTTCACAGCAACAATAAAACAAAATCAAAACAGGAGTAAGAAAAATTATAAATACACAAATAAGAACTTTATAACACAGATGCAATAAAATAGATGAAAATAAATGCTTTTGTGTGTGTGCATGTGTGTTTGACTGTGATTGTGACTGTATATTTGTGTGTGTGTGTGTCTGTCTGCCTCCTATATTGGCCCCTCTGTTGTTGCCCCCCTACAGGTGTACATTAAGACCCATGGAGAACACGTGGGATTCCGGATCTTCATGGATGCCTTCCTGCTCTCCCTCACGCGTAAAGTGCGTAGCCCCTTCTGTCCCTCGCGCGTGAAGCGCGTAGCCCCTTCTGTCCCTCTCCCTCGCGCATAAAGGGCGTAGCCCCTTCTGTCCCTCGCGCGTGAAGCGCGTAGCCCCTTCTGTCCCTCGCGCGTGAAGCGCGTAGCCCCTTCTGTCCCTCGCGCGTGAAGCACGTAGCCCCTTCTGTCCCTCGCGCGTAAAGCGCGTAGCCCCTTCTGTCCCTCGCGCGAAAAGCGCGTAGCCCCTGCTCTCCCTCTGCCTCGCGCGTAAAGCGCGTAGCCCCTGCTCTCCCTCTCCCTCGCGCGTAAAGCGCGTAGCCCCTGCTCTCCCTCTCCCTCGCGCGTAAAGCGCGTAGCCCCTTCTGTCTCTCTCCCTCGCGCGTAAAGCGCGTAGCCCCTTCTGTCCCTCTCCCTCGCGCGTAAAGCGCGTAGCCCCTTCTGTCCCTCGCGTGGAAAGCGCGTAGCCCCTGCTCTCCCTCTCCCTCGCGCGTAAAGCGCGTAGCCCCTTCTGTCCCTCGCGTGGAAAGCGCGTAGCCCCTGCTCTCCCTCTCCCTCGCGCGTAAAGCGCGTAGCCCCTTCTGTCAATCGCGCGTAAAGCGCGTAGCCCCTTCTGTCCCTCGCGCGTAAAGCGCGTAGCCCCTTCTGTCCCTCGCGCGTAAAGCACGTAGCCCCTTCTGTCCCTCGCGCGTAAAGCGCGTAGCCCCTGCTCTCCCTCTCCCTCGCGCGTGAAGCGTGTAGCCCCTGCTCTCCCTCTCCCTCGCGCGTAAAGCGCGTAGCCCCTGCTCTCCCTCTCCTTCTCCCTCTCCCTCGTGCGTAAAGCGCGTAGCCCCTGCTCTCCCTCTCCCTCGCGCATAAAGCGCGTAGCCCCTGCTCTCCCTCTCCCTCTCGCGTAGAGCGCGTAAAGCGCGTAGCCCCTGCTGTCCCTCTCCCTCACGCGTAAAGCGCGTAGCCCCTGCTCTCACTCTCCCTCGCGCGTAAAGCGCGTAGCCCCTGCTCTCACTCTCCCTCGCGCGTAAAGCGCGTAGCCCCTGCTCTCCCTCTCCCTCGCACGTAAAGCGTGTAGCCCCTGCTCTCCCTCTCCCTCGCACATAAAGCGCGTAGCCCCTGCTCTCCCTCTCCCTCTACCTCTCGCGTAAAGCGCGTAGCCCCTGCTGTCCCTCTCCCTCGCGCGTAAAGCGTGTATCCCCTGCTCTCCCTCTCCCTCGCGCGTAAAGTGTGTAGCCCCTGCTCTCCCTCTCACTCGCGCGTAAAGCACGTAGCCCCTGCTCTCCCTCTCCCTCGCGCGTAAAGCGCGTAGCCCCTGCTCTCCCTCTCCCTCGCGCATAAAGCGCGTAGCCCCTGCTCTCCCTCTCCCTCTCCTTCTCCTTCTCCCTCTCCCTCTCGCGTAAGGCTCGTAAAGTGCGTAGCCCCTGCTCTCCCTCTCCCTTGCGCGTAAAGCACGCAGCCCCAGCTCTCCCTCTCCCTCTCCCTCACGCGTAAAGCGCGTAGCCCCTGCTCTTTCTCCCTCGCGCGTAAAGCGCGCAGCCCCTGCTGTCCCCCTCCCTCGTGCATAA
The DNA here is from genome assembly GCA_019788955.1 of Albula glossodonta. Lineage (NCBI taxonomy): Eukaryota > Metazoa > Chordata > Actinopteri > Albuliformes > Albulidae > Albula > Albula glossodonta. The sequence continues at coordinate 49,619 of JAFBMS010000385.1, read as the reverse complement.
AGCGCGTAGCCCCTGCTGTCCCTCTCCCTTGCGCGTAAAGCACATAGCCCTGCTGTCCCTCTCCCTCGCGCGTAAAGCTCATAGCCCCTGCTGTCCCTCTCCCTCGCGCGTAAAGCGCGTAGCCCCTTCTGTCCCTCGCGCGTAAAGCGCGTAGCCCCTGCTCTCCCTCTCCCTCTCCCTCGCGCGTAAAGCGCGTAGCCCCTGCTCTCCCTCTCCCTCGCGCGTAAAGCGCGTAGCCCCTTCTGTCCCTCTCCCTCGCGCGTAAAGCGCGTAGCCCCTTCTGTCCCTCGCGCGTAAAGCGGGTAGCCCCTTCTGTCCCTCGCGTGGAAAGCGCGTAGCCCCTGCTCTCCCTCTCCCTCGCGCATAAAGGGCGTAGCCCCTTCTGTCCCTCGCGCGTAAAGCGCGTAGCCCCTTCTGTCCCTCGCGCGTAAAGCGCATAGCCCCTTCTGTCCCTCTCCCTCGCGCATAAAGCGCGTAGCCCCTTCTGTCCCTCGCGCGTAAAGCGCGTAGCCCCTTCTGTCCCTCGCGCGTAAAGCGCGTAGCCCCTTCTGTCCCTCGCGCGTAAAGCGCGTAGCCCCTGCTCTCCCTCTCCCTCGCGCGTGAAGTGCCTAGCCCCTGCTCTCCCTCTCCCTCGCGCGTAAAGCGCGTAGCCCCTGCTCTCCCTCTCCTCCTCCCTCTCCCTCGTGCGTAAAGCGCGTAGCCCCTGCTCTCCCTCTCCCTCGCGCATAAAGCGCGTAGCCCCTGCTCTCCCTCTCCCTCTCGCGTAGAGCGCGTAAAGCGCGTAGCCCCTGCTGTCCCTCTCCCTCACGCGTAAAGCGCGTAGCCCCTGCTCTCACTCTCCCTCGCGCGTAAAGCGCGTAGCCCCTGCTCTCCCTCGCGCGTAAAGCGTGTAGCCCCTGCTCTCCCTCTCCCTCTCCCTCGCACATAAAGCGCGTAGCCCCTGCTCTCCCTCTCTACCTCTCGCGTAAAGCGCGTAGCCCCTGCTGTCCCTCTCCCTCGCGCGTAAAGCGTGTATCCCCTGCTCTCCCTCTCCCTCGCGCGTAAAGCGTGTAGCCCCTGCTCTCCCTCTCCCTCGTGCATAAAGCGCATAGCCCCTGCTCTCCCTCGCGCGTAAAGCGCGTAGCCCCTGCTCTCCCTCTCCCTCGCGCGTAAAGCGCGTAGCCCCTGCTCTCCCTCTCCCTCGCGCGTAAAGCGCGTAGCCCCTGCTCTCCCTCTCCCTTTCCCTCGCGCGTAAAGCGCGTAGCCCCTGCTCTCCCTCTCCCTCGCGCGTAAAGCGCGTAGCCCCTGCTCTCCCTCTCCCTCTCCCTCTCCCTCTCCTTCTCCTTCTCCCTCTCCCTCTCGCGTGAGGCTCGTAAAGTGCGTAGCCCCTGCTCTCCCTCTCCCTTGCGCGTAAAGCGCGCAGCCCCAGCTCTCCCTCTCCCTCTCCCTCTCCCTCACGCGTAAAGCGCGTAGCCCCTGCTCTTTCTCCCTCGCGCGTAAAGCGCACAGCCCCTGCTGTCCCCCTCCCTCGCGCATAAAGCGCGTAGCCCCTGCTGTCCCTCTCCCTCGCGCGTAAAGCGCGTAGCCCCTGCTGTCCCTCTCCCTCGCGCGTAAAGCGCGTAGCCCCTGCTGTCCCTCTCCCTCGCGCGTAAAGCGCGTAGCCCCTGCTCTCCCTCTCCCTCGCGCGTAAAGCGCGTAGCCCCTGCTGTCCCTCTCCCTCACGCGTAAAGCGCGTAGCCCCTGCTCTCACTCTCCCTCGCGCGTAAAGCGCGTAGCCCCTGCTGTCCCTCTCCCTCGCGCGCAAAGTGCGCAGCCCCTGCTGTCCCTCTCCCTCGCGCGTAAAACGCGCAGCCCCTGCTCTCCCTCTCCGTCGCGCGTAAAGTGCGTAGCCCTTGCTCTTTCTCCTTCACGCGTAAAGCGCGCAGCCCCTGCTGTCCCCCTCCCTCGTGCATAAAGCGCGTAGCCCTTGCTGTCCCTCTCCCTCACGCGTAAAGCGCGTAGCCCCTGCTGTCCCTCTCCCTCGCGCGTAAAGCGCGTAGCCCCTTCTGTCCCTCTCCCTCGCGCGTAAAGCGCACAGCCCCTGCTCTCCCTCGCGCGCAAAGTGTACTTCCTCACATCTCCTGCTGGTGTTATTCTTGTTGCTGTTGATTTTGATGTTGCCTTGATAATTGTTATGAATGATGCTGGTGCTAGTGGTGTCCTCATTACTGTCACTCTGACTGTCACTATGACAACTGTTACAACTATGAGGCACTTACTGAGGGTTATGTTTGTAATGTATGCGTTTCTGAGGTATCTGACGTGCGACATATGCACTGATATTTTGTGTCAGTACTCTTTATGGACAGCAGGTGGCAGTGTCACACCAGTGAAATTAGATTTCAGTGCTGGTGCACATTTTAAATTTGCCTGATTGCAACTTTGTACTTTCAGATATTACAGAATTCAAATAGAACTTGACCTTAGCTTTGTTTGCAGTAGTCATTTAATCTACCCATGTGGCACAGTGGTCATTGAGTTTAGGTGCAGGTATTGTGATGTACGGGTATAATTGTAAAGTTATGCACAGGTGTGTCTCTGTGCAGGTGAAGGTTCCAGATGTGGAGTTTTTTGTGAATCTGGGGGATTGGCCCCTGGAAAAGAGGAAACCCCCCGAGAAACTGCATCCTATCTTCTCCTGGTGTGGCTCCAATGACACACGTGACATTGTCATGCCAACCTATGACCTCACTGAGTCTGTGCTGGAGACCATGGGCAGGCAAGCTCCTTGAATCTGCGAACCCTTGTTGTGCCCTCACCACTAACCCCCCCTGAGCCCTCAGTACTAACCCCCCTGAGCCGTCACCACTAACCCCCGAGCCCTCACCGAGCCGTCACCACTACCCCCCGAGCCGTCACCACTAACCCCCCTAAGCCTCAGCACTAACCCCCCTGAGCCCTCAGCACTAACCCCCCCTGAGCCCTCAGCACTAACCCCCCTGAGCCCTCAGCACTAACCTCCCCCTGAGCCCTCAGCACTAACCCCCCTGAGCCCTCAGCACTAACCCCCCCCGAGCCCTCAGCACTAACCCCCCTGAGCCCTCAGCACTAACCCCCCTGAGCCGTCACCACTAACCCCCCTGAGCCCTCAGCACTAACCCCCCCCTGAGCCCTCAGCACTAACCCCCCTGAGCCCTCAACACTAACCCCCCTGAGCCCTCAGCACTAACCCCCCTGAGCCCTCAGCACTAACCCCCCTGAGCCCTCACTACTAAATGCACCATGCTCTCACAATGTTTTTTCAGTGAGAGAGGGCCGCTGAGCCCCAGAATAACACCCCCCCATTCTGTTTGCGCAGGGTGAGTTTGGACATGATGTCGGTCCAGGCCAACACAGGCCCCCCCTGGGAGCAGAAGAATGAGAACGCGTTCTGGAGGGGGCGGGACAGCCGGAAGGAGCGGCTGGAGCTGGTGAAATTGAGCCGTGCTCAGCCCCACCTCCTCGATGCCGCCTTCACAAACTTCTTCTTCTTCAAGCATGATGAGGCTCTTTATGGCCCCCTGGTCAAACACGTGTCCTTCTTTGACTTTTTCAAGGTAGGGAGTACCTGAGAGCCAGGGTGTGTAGATCTGTGTGTTCCTCTGTCTCTCTGGCCAGGGTGTGTAGATCTGTGTGTTCCTCTGTCTCTCTGGCCAGGGTGTGTAGATCTGTGTGTTCCTCTGTCTCTCTGGCCAGGGTGTGTAGATCTGTGTGTTCCTCTGTCTCTCTGTTTGTAGAGCTTCCCATCTGTCTATCAGCCTGTTTAACCTGAGCTAGAATACGACAATGAAAGAAACAGAGACATAAACAACACATGGATTAAAAATGCAGGGCTAGAAACAGGTAGCAATGTGGCACACTTTAAACAGATGGATCCCCTTGTCTGAGAGGCAGAAACATGAGACGATGAAAATCTAATTCAAATTCTACTTAAGTCTGGGTTCAGCCAGCATCATTACTCCTTTAGCTTGAGTTTAGTCAGCATCAGTACTCTGAAGTAGTAACCCCTGCTTTGAGTTAAGTTACAGTTCAAGACATATTCTGATTGGATGAAAGCCTGAAGCTGTATCACCAGCAGAGAGTGAATGCAAATTGTTTTTGTTGACCAGTTTGCACCAGGGCAAAGTTTTCTGTCATCTTATATGCAGTTTCCTGTCTTTGAGCACTGCAGTTAATGCACAGTCTCTTCTTCAGCAGCTATTTCACTCTGAATATTCACACGTGTGTGATCTGAATCTATCTACTGTTCCCTGCCATTTGTGAACTCAGAGAGCTGCTTTAACAGCAGAGGACTGTAGGTACCTCATTTATGGAAACTCAAGTAGCTGTTAAAGGAGGAGGACAAACACACCTGTGACCCTGTGTAACTATACCTTGGGAGCAGCCGTGATAAGAATTTGATAAGAATTTGCACAAAAGGTAAACGGAAAGTTTTAAACTTTGGTGAAGCAATTTAATTTATGGTGTCTTTTACATTCTGAGGGAGTGATAAATGTTTCAGAGCTCCCAGAATACACCTGGCTCACAGGTTGTGCTGCCTCAGGATCAGTGGTGAATCCTAATGCTGACCTTTGCCCTCCATGCCTCAACATTGAATGCAATATGCTCTCACTGAACTACGCTCTCACCATAATACGCTCTCACTGCACTACACTCTCATTATAATACGCTCTCACTGCACGACACTCTCATTATAATACGCTCTCACTGCCCTACGCTCTTACCGTAATACGCTGTCACTCCACTACACTCTCATTATAATACGCTCTCACTGCACTACGCTCTCACAGTAATACGCTCTCACTGAACTACGCTCTCACCATAATACGCTCTCACTGCACTACACTCTCATTATAATACGCTCTCACTGCACGACACTCTCATTATAATACGCTCTCACTGCCCTACGCTCTTACCGTAATACGCTGTCACTCCACTACACTCTCATTATAATACGCTCTCACTGCACTACGCTCTCACAGTAATACGCTCTCACTGCCCTACGCTCTCACTGTAATACGCTCTCACTCCACTACACTCTCATTATAATACGCTCTCACTGCAGTACACTCTCACAGTAATACGCTCTCACTGCCCTGCGCTCTCACCGTAATATGCTCTCAATGCACTACGCTCTCACTGCACTACACTCTCACAGTAATACGCTCTCACTGCCCTGCGCTCTCACCATAATACGCTCTCAATGCACTATGCTCTCACTGCACCACACTCTCACAGCAATTCACTCTTCATACTTCATTTTCATGAACCTTTTCCTGTCTGTCTGAATAGGACCACACTGATTAAAATATATTGTTGTGTACCAGTGCTAGTGCAGTTGTAGCCACTGAGGGCTGGATTTACAAAGGAATAGTTGCAGCGCAAAAATATTTGCTGTACAGCAACTCGTGTGGTTGCAAATACTGAAATATTAACAACCTATTTACTAAAACCAGCTCTAATTACGCAATAAAAAAGTAAACACCCTAATTTCACAATTTTGCAGTACGAGACGACAATAAGAAAAGGTCAGATATGATATACTTACACATTAAGGTAACAAGGAGCTGTGAAATGGATACAGTGCAAGTAGTGAGGGAACCTCAAGAAAAATAAAACTTAAATTTAGTGATCAGGTAATACATGTAATGGCCAATGAGGTACAGCTTCATGATGTCATATTACAGCACAGGAATTAAACACCAACCGAGAGGAGAAAGTTTTGGACTGATATTGTATTCAAAATTAATGTATTATGTATAGGCTGACAAAACAAACAGAAGAGGAAGTAATGAAAATATGGCATGATGTTTTGCGGAATACAAAAAGCTTTCCTGCAACATAATATTTGCAAAAGACATAGGTAGAACATTAACAGTGATTGGAAGAAGGTTTTATAAATTAGATGGAATACTTAATTGGTCTCCTTTGCCAAATCTCCACCCTGTTTTAGCGCCTTCATCCCAGGTACAGTGCATTCGTCTTTTATGTGAACTTAAAATACGCTAATTCGCTTTAACACCCCTTGAAACACAATTCACAAATTATCACTTTACGCGACATTATGCACTTTAACGCGAGTGGTATTTTGTAAATAATAATATTTAATATTAGTATGATATTATTAATATGATAATATTGAAGAGTTTGTCAAATAAAATTAAAAATGAATCACTGTGTCTTTGTATCCTTATAAAAAAATCTTTATAAAATTTAAAAGAATTGATGATAATGAAAGAACAATTATGTAAAAATGGTAAAAAAAAAAAAAAAGTTGTGACATGTTATTTGCAGCTGAGGCCTACATATGGTAAAAGCTCAATCCTTACTATGAATCTTCTGCATAAGTTAGTCGACGTTACGTGACCAGGAACGCACCTCAAGCATTTCCATTAATTTAAATTGGGATATTAGACTTGAATTACACGATTTTGCTTTACGCGAGCCTTTTCAGGACCACATCTTCGTGTAAAATGTGAATGCACTGTATACATATGCATGAACAGATTTTACTATGAATCAAGAGAAAAATTGTGGCCCCAGTTTACATCTTAACAGCAATGTTCACCCATTGTGACTGTTTAGTAATTTTCACATAAAAACAAGATGTTTTAGCGGCTGCTTTTACACCTGAAAAGCAGTTGCAATCTTTTAGTAAATCTGGCCCTGAATGTTCATTTTCACACCACATTATAATACTCAGATCATATTAAACATAAATAATATATAAAAGTTAATATACAGATATATATAAGTACTTAATCATGTTTATTAGCAGGGATCGCAGGTCCTGAAGTGTTTTTGTTTTTGGTGGTCTCAGTTTAAGTATCAGGTTAATGTGGATGGCACAGTGGCAGCCTACAGGCTGCCGTACCTGCTGGCAGGAGACAGCGTGGTTCTGAAGCAGGACTCCCCGTACTATGAACACTTCTACAGCAACCTCCAGCCCTGGCAGCACTACATCCCCTTCAGGAGTGACCTCAGCGACCTCTTGGACAAGATCCGCTGGGCCCGAGAGCACGACCAGGAGGTACTGTCCCCTGCTGGCTGGGGAGCAGAATGAGCACACCGTCAAATTTATAGAACAATAATGTGTCAGGATCACCTTTAATAGTTTTCTTTAATGTTTTAGGCAAGGAAAATTGCTATGGCTGGTCAGCAGTATGCGCGAGCAAACCTCATGGGTGACAATATATTCTGCTACTATTTCAGACTCTTCCAGGTAACCTTCCACTCTGCGGGCACTCACACCAGGCCTGTATGATGAAACACTTAAAGTAATGGTTTGGATAAGAACTGTAGTGCCCCGTGGCACCACATGCACAGTAGGAGCCCGAAAATCCTAGCTTCTCATTGGTCAAAACTACTTTTTGCCAAATTTTTCACAGAAAATCTTTTGTTCTCATCTTCGGTCTTACTGTCTCTTCATGTTAAGATTTTGATTGAAATTAATTTCATGTTATGGTAGTTGTTATTCCTTTGAATATTACAGTCTTTCATTGAGAAATACGGGTACCTATACTTATTTGTTTTGTGCCTCTGCTGTGAGTTTCTTTTAGTTTCTTCTTTAGAAATAAACATATCATTATTACCATTTGCTTTCTTTCTGTTAATTAGCTAATGGACCAATGGGATTGCATATCACGTCCAAATGTGTCAACAAATGGTGAGAACTACCAAGTTGTTCCCCAGTTCTGATCCGAACCATTACTTATCCCTTTAGAGAAGGGGTCCTCACTCCCTGTCATGGAGGAATAACCCTTTAAGATTTTGTTGTTATTTGTGATTCTTATTTATATGTAATAAACAAAATTATTTAGAATATTGAGAGCAGTATTCTACATTTGTGTGGTTGTATATTTGTTTACTGATGTGCAAGAGTGTTTTAGTTAATGTCAAATGTGTGTAATTTATTATCAAGTCTAATGTTACTTTTGATTTTGCAAATGCACCGGCTGACTTGCCACATAAGGCCATTCCTAAGCGATTTCCACACCTCACCTCTCCACAGTATCTGAAAAAGGTTCCCTCGTCAGTGAGTCCATGTTTGGAGTAAACCAGCACCATGAACATTGCAGGGATAAAGTATGATGTGATTTTCCAGAAAACGTCCTATAGAATGTGCTTTGAAGGGCATGTTGTTGTACATGACAGAGGAAGTTGTAGGTTAGCCTAGGGACATGAAACCATGGCTCAGACTACGCACAAATGAGCCAAGCAGCTAACACTCAGTGAGCGGGAGACACAGTGAGAGGGGGAGCAGCTCACACTGAGCGAGCTGGAGACACAGTGAGAGGGGGAGCAGCTCACACTGAGCGAGTCAGAGACACAGTGATGGGGGAGCAGCTCACACTGAGCGAGTTAGAGACACAGTGATGGGGGAGCAGCTCACACTGAGCGAGCTGGAGACACAGTGAGTGGGGGAGCAGCTAACACTCAGAGAGCGGGAGACACAGTGAGAGGGGGAGCAGCTCACACTGAGCGAGCTGGAGACACAGTGAGAGGGGGAGCAGCTCACACAAAATGAGCTGAAGACACAGTGAGAGGGAGAGCAGCTCACACTGAGCAAGTCAGAGACACAGTGAGAGGGGGAGCAGCTCACACTGAGCGAGGCAGAGACACAGTGAGAGGGGGAGCAGCTCACACTGAGTGAGCTGGAGACACAGTGAGTGGGAGAGCAGCTCACACTGAGCGAGTCAGAGACACAGTGAGAGGGGGAGCAGCTCACACAAAGTGAGCTGGAGACACAGTGATTGGGGAGCAGCTCACACTGAGTGAGCTGGAGACACAGTGAGAGGGGGAGCAGCTCACACTGAGCGAGCTGGAGACAGTGAGAGGGGGAGCAGCTCACACAAAGTGAGTTGGAGACACAGTGAGAGGGGGAGCAGCTCACACTGAGCGAGTCAGAGACACAATGTGATCAATTTCACAATGCTGATGACCTCTGATCTCACTCTCCTTTCCTCTCCCTCTCTCCCAGTTATCTGTTTTGTTGTGTAACACTTCCCTTCCCAGTCGTAAACGGTAGCCCGCAGGGGTCCTTGTTTATCAGACTTACACACTCCACACCCTCTGTAGCTCAGTGGGGGTGCTGGTTTATGACACTCACACACACAATATACGGTCACACAGTATACTTCACACCAGCTTGGTTTTTAAGCTGGTTGGTGACGAACATCCCCGTTCTCTTCAGACATCACTTTTTAATGTCAGTTTGATCTCTTGAGGCTGCCAGTGACTGTATAAATCTGCATTCTCACAGTCAGGGAGTTCTTGGCCCAATGCTGTGCATCGAGTGCTTTAATTGACTGCTTTAGAATGTCACGAAAATATATTCAAGCAAACATAAAGTGAGTCTAAAGAGGCAAGTGACTGAACAGTTAGCAACCAGTTAGAAAAAATCAAGTATGCGAGAAAGCCTCTCATTTGATACTGTCATTGTTTCATTTCTGTCAATATTCATGATTTCTCCTTCTCTCACTGGGGCATTGATTCAAGCCAAAGCACTCTGTCTGCAGTACATCTATGTATGCCAAAGCACTCTGTCTGCAGTACATCTATGTATGCCAAAGCACTCTGTCTGCAGTACATCTATGTATGGCAAACATTTTTCCTCAGTATTTTAATGTCTACTGGTGTTCTGTGGGGGGTGCTGTAGAGTTAAACACACTGCTGACCTGTAGGGGGTGCTGCAGAGTTAAACACACTGCTGACCTGGAGCAAATTGCAGCTGTAGAAATTTTATTCTGTTCTGTAGAAATGTATTTACTGAATCTGTACCCTAAATATCCAGTGATGTGCCTGTTAGCCATGCAGAGGAGATGTGCAGATATTACGATGATTTTTGTGGCAATGGTGATGATTGTAATTGTCATGCAGAGGCTGAATTTGAAGCATACAGAGTAAGCATACAGTGTGTCTTTGTGTTTTCTCACCCTGTGTTGTAGGAGTATGCCAGACTCCAGGTCACTGAGGCCAAGGTGAGGGAGGGGATGGAACGGGTGGGACAACCCAAAGATGACCTGTTCCCCTGCAACTGCCACAGGAGCAAGGTGTGTGTGTGTGTGTGTGCGTGAGTGTGTGTGTGTGTGTGTGTGTGTGTGTGTGTGTGTCTGCATGCATGTGCCTTTTCGTAATATCTCTTTTTGTTTTACAGGTGAAGGATGAACTTTAAAGGGAGGATATCTATAAAATTATAAAAGAATGTCATTTTTCTGAATTTTATTAAAATGGATTGTAAAACCTTGTTTTAAAAAAAGTTGTGATATTCTGTTTTCAATGCTTTTATTGAATATTGCATTTTCACAATAAATGTTTTTTATTGTTTGTATAAAAATTGTTGGTCTTGTTTTGTTTTTCATTTACCCCAAAACACATTTATACATTGGTACATGTACACAGACTTACATTATTAAGTTCTATATTGTTTGTGGTCATACAATGGCAAGTGCATCAAACTACATTCGTAGATCTGTGCTCTGTGTTTACTTGAAATTGGGCATGGGTTTTAAAAGATTTGTTACTGTGATTTCATTTTAGAAATTATTGTCTTTAATACTCTAACTCCAATTGCTTATAAATAATGCTGAAGTATTTAACAGTATTTTCTGATATCTAGAAAGGTCTCAGAAGGCTCAAAGGTCTCATGTGTTAGGTTTTGATGCAAAAGGAACTGAGCTAATGTTTTATTTCAGTTAAATCCTTTTTCTCTGCTTGCCTAAAGTTGCATATAGACTCTGGAGAACTGTGGGGACTTGATTTTTAGGTTTGATTTCCAAGATTGTCGTGGGTGTGGAAGGTATAACCCCCCAGCCAGAAAGCAGCACACTCCCACAGATGAGAACACTGTGTGTGTAAATGAAGACCTTGAAACCTTACAAAAGGCTTAACCTTGAAATCTGTCACTCTTGCTATAAAGCACTAAAACAGAAAAAATGTATTCTGTCCTATGACAAAGACACAAAGGCTTGAGTCTGTTTAAAAGTTTTATTGCTGACTGTAATTCTGTCAGAGGCAAAGTAGAGCTGCCTTGTTCCTGTTAATCTGAATAAATCAGCATGTGCCTTATGTCTGCACTGTGTTAAAGGGAGACTGGAATTACTGCTGCGTAATGTAATACTCATGCTAACCACAACTCTATTCCTACACACTGCAAAGTGTTTAGCCCTCCAGCCTGTCTCACTGCAAAGCGTTTGGCCCTCCAGCCTGTCTCACTGCAAAGTGTTTGGCCCTCCAGCCTGTCTCACTGCAAAGCGTTTAGCCCTCCAGCCTGTCTCACTGCAAAGCGTTTAGCCCTCCAGCCTGTCTCACTGCAAAGCGTTTGGCCCTCCAGCCTGTCTCACTGCAAAGCGTTTGGCCCTCCAGCCTGTCTCACTGCAAAGCGTTTGGCCCTCCAGCCTGTCTCACTGCAAAGCGTTTGGCCCTCCAGCCTGTCTCACTGCAAAGCGTTTGGCCCTCCAGCCTGTCTCACTGCAAAGCGTTTGGCCCTCCAGCCTGTCTCACTGCAAAGCGTTTAGCCCTCCAGCCTGTCTCACTGCAACATCTTAACTTAACATCTTCTAACCCTTACCCTAACCCTAAATAACACCCTTCTTAACATCTAACCCTAACCCTAACCCTAACCCTAAATAACACCCTTCTTAAGATCTTCTAAACCTAACCCTAACCCTAAATAACACCCTTCTTAAGATCTTCTAAACCTAACCCTAACCCTAAATAACACCCTCCTTAACATCTTCTAACCCTAACCCTAACCCTAAATAACACCCTTCTGAACATCTTCTAACCCTAACCCTAACCCTTCTTAACATCTTCTAACCCTAACCCTAACCCTAAATAACACCCTTCTGAACATCTTCTAACCCTAACCCTAACCCTTCTTAACATCTTCTAACCCTTACCCTAACCCTAAATAACACCCTTCTTAACATCTTCTAACCCTAACCCTTACCCTAACCCTAAATAACACCCTTCTTAACATCTTCTAACCCTAACCCTAACCCTAACTAACACCCTTCTTAACATCTTCTGGTCCCTATCTATGTCTTTGTTTGTGTGTCTCTATCCCCTTCCTACTCTTTAGCGGAAACAGCTCCCGTCATGAGCCATTATTATTTTAGGTCAGATGAAGATTTATTGATAAGATGAATGAACATAATGACACTAATAACACTACTACTATTACTACTACTACTAATAATAATAATAATTAGTTCATACCAACTGACATGCAAAATATTTTACAGAGCAGTTAAAATTATTTGGTTCCTGCTATTTAAATTATTTCTGTTTACGATTGTAAATTAGATTTCATCTGCAGAAAGGTTGTTGAAAGCTGCATATACAAGAGTTGATTGAAATTTTGTACCATTCTCTCACTGGTTGCTCTAAAGGACTGTTGGGAAATATTGTTGAGAAAATGTGTGTAGGACACACATTTAAATAGCTGAATAGGGGTAGGGTTAGCTAATAGTTATCCCTAACCCTAACCCTAGCCCTAACGCTTCTCTGTTCATGTGTTTAACAAGCAAAATAGCTGAATAGCTAATATTTTTCATGAAAGTGCTAAAACAATCTGCTTCAAATAGGATTTAAATTGTTTTATTTTTAAAAATTATTAATCCAATATACTACTAATCAGTTCCAACATTTTTTTATCATCAATGTTTTGAAACTACATGGCTGGCAAAGTACTGAAGATAAGAATAATATGTAATAAGTATATTTTATAATACACCATATAATATTTAAAGTGACCAGTGAAGTGGTGATTATGGACAGTGTGAATGAAATGACAAAATAAGGCTTCAGTTTCCTCAGCCACCTCTTTCTGTTTTAATCCCTGAAGTGTCTTACCTATAATCAAAGACAAACAGACCAATACAAATGAAAAAAATATTCTTATCTAAGGGTAGGTACATATTAGTAAAACAATGTTTTCAAATGTAAATAATCATAAAAATTCACTTATCTTGAAGATTGTCTAATACATGTATATGGCAAATAATATGGCAATAAAATGACAATTCTATATAATTATTTAATACAAATAACTCCCCGATATACTTTCAAAATAAATGTAAATATTGCAATAAATTAGTTTTGTTTCGACAGACACACAACATGAGAGTATCAGTTAAAAAAATTGCATTCAACATTGTAGCGCAAGTCCAGTCCAATACAGGAGAAAGATCTGGATGTAGTGCACAGGTGTGAACATCCTGTTTTCCTGGTGCTCACTTCCTGTCAGGTCAAACCTAACAAGGCCCAAGCCAGACCTGCCCCAAGGCTTGGATTTCCATGGTGTGTTTTAACAGGGAGAGTCGTCTGTGTGCAGCCACGCTGCATTGAGGTGGGCAAAGACTGCAAACACCCTCAGGGATGTTTGTATGTAGCAGGTGCAGCAGGTGCAGCACAAGAGGATGGACAGGTGGTGGGGGGCAGCAGGGGTAAGTCCAGGTTGTAGGGGTTGGGTCAGAGCTGGGTATTCTTGCCACCCATGTTCCCATTCTCATCACACTGGAACCCTCCATTCTCCTGAGCATGCTCAAGCTTCTCTGCCCCAGCAACAGGCTCGGCCCCCTCGCTGTCCTGATTGGCTGACACCTGGCGACAGTACCTCTTGTACACCTGATAGGCTGTGGAAGGGACAGGTGATCAGCTTTCACACTGAGAGGACCCTCCAGCCCTATTCCAACTTCACTACGCACAGATTATCTTCTACTAATTATTTTAAAACTACCTGACTGATAAAGTATTCAAAATAAATAAGAATTTATGAATAAGAATATTTTGTAACACACCATAATATACATGGTATATGAAATACTTGCAATGACTAATAAAAGTCACATGGTACTGTACAGTACGTCACCATGGCATGGAGTGACAGATTAATAGAATGTAATAAAGATGACAGTTTAAGGCTGGATGCTGTGGTGAAATGTGCAGTGTTTCTGTCAGCAGTAGAGGGAATAACACAGTAAGGCTAAAGAAGCATGGTAAAGACAAAAGTGAGCAGTGAGGTGTAACATAACCTGGTAAGACTGTAATAAAAGTGAAGGGTGAGGTGATATGTGAATGGTGGTGTCAAGGTGAAAGGTGTGGACAGAGGTTAATGGTGCTAATAAAGCTGAATAGTTACAGGTAAATGATGAGGTTAAAGGTCATCAGAACAGTCTGATAAAGGTAAAGGTATGGAAACGCTCACCTGCTACCGATCCACCCGCCACCACCAGCTGGAAGATGCTGTAGATGAGGGGGAAGCTGAACATCACCTCCAGCTCCGCCGGCGAGAAGGACAGCTGCACGATGGTGCTGCACAGCTGAGAGTTTTGGAAGCCTGTCTCCAGGGCGATGGTGCGACACCTGCACGGGTAACACACACGTAGACACGTAGTTAGGCCTTTGCACACTCACCTACACACACCTGAGTTAGGCCGTAACACACTCACCTGTGCCAGGGCTGACCCACGAAGCGTGCCAGCAGGAACCCGAGGCCGAAGCCCACCAGTGGGTAAATGGCACCGATGATCCACAGGGAGGGGGAGATTATCCAGGAGGACTGGTACAGAACCCCGCCCACCACCGCGATGATGACGATGAGCACGATGCCCATGATGGAGCCCACCTACAGAATGAAAGGTTACAGACAGCCAATTACATGCAACCCATACTCAGCACTGGCCAATCAAATACCGCCTATACAGAACACTGGCCAATCACAAACAGCCTATACACAGCACTCACATCATATCATGTCATATCATAATGCCCATATGGAAAGTTAGCCAATAACAAACCACTAATATGCAGAGCTGGCTAATCACATACAGCCTATATGCAATGCTGGCAAATCACATTCCAAAGATGTGCCACTGATGGTCCCCAGTCAAAACACATCTGCACTCTTCCCTCAGGGTGTGTCAGACTAAAGTCATGCATTTTTAAATCAGATGGTTTGCCTTGTAATTTTTGGTATGGAGGAATTTCCAACAACATGCCTTTCCTTGTGGAAGCATCTGTGATACAGTCACTCAGCTTTCCCATGTCCCCCATACTGGACACATGCAAACTGTCCAAACTAGTCATTTATTGGGCTGTCCTCAACTTTCATGGTTTTGACTGACTTGAGTTTATGGTGATTTTGATTGGCTCTCACCCAGAGAATTTTGAAGTTTGTGATGATTTTGTTCAGCTCTTACCTTGAGTATCTTCTTTGCAGCTTTGGGCCATCTATGCTTCACATAGATGCCCAAAGCAACTGGGACCAGGAGAGACACCAGAGTAATGCCTATACACAGGAGAGACCATGCAGTTATGTATCAAATCCACACAGGAGAGACCATACAGTTATGTATCAAATCCACACAGGAGAGACCATACAGTTATGTATCAAATCCACACAGGAGAGACCATGCAGCTACATAGTAATCACCCAATATCTTAACTGTATCTTAGTGTCTTGTCTGTGCTGATATCAGAATGGTTCAGTATGGTATCTCACCTATGCTCTGGTAAGGGATCTGTGTGGTGTCGGCGGATGATATCAGAATGGTTCAGTATGGTATCTCACCTATGCTCTGGTAAGGGATCTGTGTGGTGTCGGCGGATGATATCAGAATGGTTCAGTATGGTATCTCACCTATGCTCTGGTAAGGGATCTGTGTGGTGTCGGCGGATGATATCAGAATGGTTCAGTATGGTATCTCACCTATGCTCTGGTAAGGGATCTGTGTGGTGTCGGCGGATGATATCAGAATGGTTCAGTATGGTATCTCACCTATGCTCTGGTAAGGGATCTGTGTGGTGTCGGCGGATGATATCAGAATGGTTCAGTATGGTATCTCACCTATGCTCTGGTAAGGGATCTGTGTGGTGTCGGCGGATGATATCAGAATGGTTCAGTATGGTATCTCACCTATGCTCTGGTAAGGGATCTGTGTGGTGTCGGCGGATGATATCAGAATGGTTCAGTATGGTATCTCACCTATGCTCTGGTAAGGGATCTGTATGGTGTCGGCGGATGTCCAGATGGAGGTGTAGATCAGCAGACACAGAGGCATCATCCCCATGGCCAGAATAGAGGAGCAAGTCGTCATACTAATACTGTAACACACACACACCTTGTTAAAATGATACTGTACAGCACACACACACACACATTCTGCTACAATATGACTGAATATCACACACACTCACGTCTATGCACACGCACCCTGTTTTACACTGTAAAACACGCACACACTCACCTCAGGTCCATGTCTCCATCCAGCCAGTAGGCCAGTATGTTGGAGCTGGACCCCCCTGGACAGCAGCCCATGATGAGGATGACCACGGCCTGGACGGGCAGCACGTTGAAGGCCAGAGACAGGGCGAAGGCAGTGAAGGGCATGATGCCAAACTGGCACAGGAAACCGATAAAGATGCCCCAGGGGCGGCGCACGTGCCCCCACAGCTTGTGCACGTCCACGGTGCAGCCCATAGCAAACATCACCATGGCGAGCATTACTGTGAGAACGGCACTGAGCACCACACTCAGGATCTGGTTGAAGTTGCTGGGCGGCACCAGGCAGCCAGCACCCCAGCACTGGGTGGCATTGGCCAGGCAGGGGGCGGGCAGAGCAACTGCGGGCACAAGCTGGGGCCACATCACAGAAACGGGGTCGGAACCAGGAGTCAGAATCCCTGAGAGAGAGAGCGATCCAAAGCTGCACAGGGCTTTCCCAAAGACTCCGTCTCTCCTCCTCTGTGTCCTACAGAAGCCAGCAGGGCAATGATCTCCCTCCCACAGGCCTGCTCCTTTAATATGCCCCAGCAGGGGACCAACAGAATTCCTAAACAGAAAAGATTAACCCGTAGAGCTTTTATGAGTTGGGTGTACGTAGGAGCACAAGGAAGAGTATCCAGTATCACCATTTCTGCTTTGGGGACAATAAATGGAATTGCCCCATCCACTCTTTATCTCATACCCTTAACATTTTACTGTCCTGTTCCAGGCCCTGAAGTGACACATTACAGCTGTGACAAAGAAAAATGAGTCAACCAAATACACACGCATATGCACGTGCATGCACACACATACACTCACACACATGCACGTACATGCACACACATACACTCACACACATGCACGTACATGCACACACATACACTCACACACATGCACGTACATGCACACACATACACTCACACACATGCACGTACATGCACACACATACACTCACACACATGCATGTATATGCACACACATACACTCACACACAGATGCACACAAACACATACAAACACTCACACACAGATGCGAAAAATCTGATTCTGTGTGCATAACTGCTCTTCAAAAAAAAGATGATAAAAGTGGACTTTACCACAGAGGAACTTTGTCACTGTGATGAGACACGCTATTCCTTCCCCCCATGTGGCACTGCTCCAGAGTGTGGATGGGCCCCACGGTCTGCGTCCTGTTAAGGCACTGCTCCAGAGTGTGGATGGGCCCCACAGTCTGCATCCTGTTAAGGCACTGCTCCAGAGTGTGGATGGGCCCCACAGTCTGCATCCTGTGAAGGCACTGCTTCAGTGTGTGGATGGGCCCACAGTCTGCATCCTGTTAAGGCACTGCTCCAGTGTGTGGATGGGCCCCACGGTCTGCATCCTGTTAAGGCACTGCTCCAGTGTGTGGATGGGCCCCACAGTCTGCATCCTGTTAAGGCACTGCTCCAGTGTGTGGATGGGCCCCACAGTTTGCATCCTGTTGAGGCACTGCTCCAGAGTGTGGATGGGCCCCACAGTCTGCATCCTCTTAAGGCACTGCTCCAGAGTGTGGATGGGCCCCACAGTCTGCATCCTGTGAAGGCACTGCTCCAGTGTGTGGATGGGCCCCACGGTCTGCATCCTGTTATGGCACTGTTCCAGTGTGCAGATGGGCCCCACGGTCTGCGTCCTGTGAAGGCACTGCTCCAGAGTGTGGATGGGCCCCACGGTCTGCGTCCTGTGAAGGCACTGCTCCAGTGTGTGGATGGGCCCCACGGTCTGCGTCCTGTTAAGGCACTGCTCCAGTGTGTGGATGGGCCCCACAGTCTGCATCCTGTGAAGGCACTGCTCCAGTGTGTGGATGGGCCTCACAGTCTGCATCCTGTTGAGGCACTGCTCCAGTGTGTGGATGGGCCCCACGGTCTGCATCCTGTTAAGGCACTGTTCCAGTGTGTGGATGGGCCCCACGGTCTGCATCCTGTTAAGGCACTGCTCCAGTGTGTGGATGGGCCCCACAGTCTGCATCCTGTTAAGGCACTGCTCCAGTGTGTGGATGGGCCCCACGGTCTGCATCCTGTTAAGGCACTGTTCCAGTGTGTGGAAGGGCCCCACGGTCTGCATCCTGTGAAGGCACTGCTCCAGAGTGTGGATGGGCCCCACGGTCTGCGTCCTGTTAAGGCACTGCTCCAGAGTGTGGATGGGCCCCACGGTCTGCGTCCTGTTAAGGCACTGCTCCAGAGTGTGGATGGGCCCCACGGTCTGCGTCCTGTGAAGGCACTGCTCCAGAGTGTGGATGGGCCCCACAGTCTGCATCCTGTTAAGGCACTGCTCCAGTGTGTGGATGGGCCCCACAGTCTGCATCCTGTGAAGGCACTGCTCCAGAGTGTGGATGGGCCCCACGGTCTGCATCCTGTTAAGGCACTGCTCCAGAGTGTGGATGGGCCCCACGGTCTGCGTCCTGTGAAGGCACTGTTCCAGTGTGTGGATGGGCCCCACAGTCTGCATCCTGTTAAGGCACTGTTCCAGTGTGTGGATGGGCCCCACAGTCTGCATCCTGTTAAGGCACTGCTCCAGTGTGTGGATGGGCCCCACGGTCTGCGTCCTGTTAAGGCACTGCTCCAGAGTGTGGATGGGCCTCACAGTTTGCATCCTGTTAAGGCACTGCTCCAGTGTGTGGATGGGCCCCACAGTCTGCATCCTGTTATGACACTGTTCCAGTGTGTGGATGGACCCCACGGTCTGCGTCCTGTTAAGGCACTGCTCCAGAGTGTGGATGGGCCTCACAGTCTGCATCCTGTTAAGGCACTGCTCCAGTGTGTGGATGGGCCTCACAGTCTGCATCCTGTTAAGGCACTGTTCCAGTGTGTGGATGGGCCCCACAGTCTGCATCCTGTTATGACACTGTTCCAGTGTGTGGATGGACCCCACGGTCTGCATCCTGTTAAGGCACTGCTTCAGTGTGTGGATGGGCCTCACAGTCTGCATCCTGTGAAGGCACTGCTCCAGTGTGTGGATGGGCCCCACGGTCTGCATCCTGTTAAGGCACTGCTCCAGTGTGTGGATGGGCCTCACAGTCTGCATCCTGTGAAGGCACTGCTCCAGTGTGTGGATGGGCCCCACGGTCTGCATCCTGTTAAGGCACTGCTCCAGTGTGTGGATGGGCCTCACAGTCTGCATCCTGTGAAGGCACTGCTCCAGTGTGTGGATGGGCCCCACGGTCTGCATCCTGTTAAGGCACTGCTCCAGTGTGTGGATGGGCCTCACAGTCTGCATCCTGTTAAGGCACTGTTCCAGTGTGTGGATGGACCCCACGGTCTGCATCCTGTTAAGGCACTGCTCCAGTGTGTGGATGGGCCCCACGGTCTGCATCCTGTTAAGGCACTGTTCCAGTGTGTGGATGGGCCCCACGGTCTGCATCCTGTTAAGGCACTGCTCCAGTGTGTGGATGGGCCCCACGGTCTGCATCCTGTTAAGGCACTGCTCCAGTGTGTGGATGGGCCCCACGGTCTGCATCCTGTTAAGGCACTGCTCCAGTGTGTGGATGGGCCCCACGGTCTGCATCCTGTTAAGGCACTGCTCCAGTGTGTGGATGGGCCCCACGGTCTGCATCCTGTGAAGGCACTGCTCCAGAGTGTGGATGGGCCCCACAGTCTGCATCCTGTGAAGGCACTGCTCCAGTGTGTGGATGGGCCCCACGGTCTGCATCCTGTGAAGGCACTGCTCCAGTGTGTGGATGGGCCCCACGGTCTGCATCCTGTGAAGGCACTGCTCCAGTGAGTGGATGGGCCCCACGGTCTGCATCCTGTTAAGACACTGCTCCAGTGTGTGGATGGGCCCCACGGTCTGCATCCTTTTAAGGCACTGTTCCAGTGTGTGGATGGGCCCCACGGTCTGCATCCTGTTAAGGCACTGTTCCAGTGTGTGGATGGGCCCCACGGTCTGCATCCTGTTAAGGCACTGTTCCAGTGTGTGGATGGGCCCCACGGTCTGCATCCTGTTAAGGCACTGTTCCAGTGTGTGGATGGGCCCCACGGTCTGCATCCTGTTAAGGCACTGCTCCAGTGTGTGGATGGGCCCCACGGTCTGCATCCTGTGAAGGCACTGCTCCAGTGTGTGGATGGGCCCCACGGTCTGCATCCTGTTAAGGCACTGCTCCAGTGTGTGGATGGGCCCCACGGTCTGCATCCTGTTAAGGCACTGTTCCAGTGTGTGGATGGGCCCCACGGTCTGCATCCTGTTAAGGCACTGCTCCAGAGTGTGGATGGGCCCCACGGTCTGCATCCTGTTAAGGCACTGTTCCAGTGTGTGGATGGGCCCCACAGTCTGCATCCTGTTAAGGCACTGTTCCAGTGTGTGGATGGGCCCCACAGTCTGCATCCTGTTAAGGCACTGTTCCAGTGTGTGGATGGGCCCCACAGTTTGCATCCTGTTAAGGCACTGCTCCAGTGTGTGGATGGGCCCCACGGTCTGCATCCTGTTGAGGCACTGCTCCAGTGTGTGGATGGGCCCCACAGTCTGCATCCTGTTAAGACACTGTTCCAGTGTGTGGATGGACCCCACAGTCTGCATCCTGTTGAGGCACTGTTCCAGTGTGTGTATGGGCCCACAGTCTGCATCCTGTTAAGGCACTGTTCCAGTGACTGGATGAAATGAACCATATGTATGAACCATAAAACAGATGTCTGCCTTTCAACAAAAAGGGATATGACACATTTTTGGCCAGATGATGTTTTTAATTCAACATGTTTGAATTAAAGGTTAAATTGAGGTTTTTTTTTTCTTGTGCGCACAAGATAAAACTTGTTCCCACAAGATAACTTATGTGCACAAGATAAAAAATATCACCTTTTCGGACTCAGTACAATGATGATATGTACAGTAGTAGATTTGTAGGCCTAACATATTATGCCTATCATCCGTAAATGTAATTATTTTCATACATTCATACTAATTGGGATTCATGTCGATAAATATGAATGGACAGCAGAGCGAGCGTGAGCAGCCATTCTCAATGTGACAACCATTTCATTTCACTTCTGGCAGCCCATATTTCTTTTTTATTTCAATTCCAACCTTGGTAATGAAGTAATATTTGTAACCAGTGTGTCCACATTTATACAGCCTGCATGAAACACGGTTAACCAGTGTGTCCACATTTATACAGCCTGCATGAAACACGGTTAACCAGTGTGTCCACATTTATACAGCCTGCATGAAACACGGTAAGCATCCATGGGGTAGTCCATCTTCAGAACATTGTAGCTTCACCATGGCAGACCCAAGTCAATGACATCCGCTGTCGCATAATTACGTAGCCTCGTGTAAGTGCAGTCGGATTGTCTTTGCACTGCAGTTTTTTCCTAAGTCCTTATGAATTCTCCTCAACATCTTTCCTTGACCTCATGACATTTTCCTTTGAGGTCAAGGAAAAGTGGTTAGGACAGAGGAAGTTTTTTTTTTTTGACTATTCAAATGCAGCCCTGTATTTGCTGTTTTATTCATTTGCATTTACCCTCAAATACACAGCCAAAATGTGGTGTTGGTAAGTTGGCTATACTGCTCATGAGGAAATTTATCTAAAACCTTATGATCAATTTACTTTAGTGAAGATACAAACTGCATAAACTTCTTATGCTGAATTTACTTTAGTGAAGATACAAACTGCATAAACTTCTTATGCTGAATTTACTTTAGTGAAGATACAAACTGCATAAACTTCTTATGCTGAATTTACTTTAGTGAAGATACAAACTGCATAAACTTCTTATGCTGAATTTACTTTAGTGAAGATACAAACTGCATAAACTTCTTATGCTGAATTTACTTCAGTGAAGAGACAAACTGCATAAACTGCATGCATGTGGTGTCTATGAAATCAAAATAAACACTGCTCTGTTGTCAAATATGGTAATGTTATTAGTTTTCCAAAATACAAGAAAAACATTTCTACAATGTGACACTCAATAGAATTCATTCATTCAGAATAGAAGATATTTAACTCTTCATTTGCGTTCGATGTGCCATTGTGTCAAATCAAATAATCAGAGACCGCCAATATTCGCCAATGGTGAAGAAGCAATGGTTGTGTTGTGTTGTCTAAGAAAATCTTACAGTAGTCACTCACTCTCCCATAGTACTGCTGGACCTGTAGAGAGAATATTCTTCAGCTACAGTATTCTTCTGGCAGCAACTTAAGAAGCTTCACTAAAGAGAAGAAAAACTCAAACATGTGCACACTACAGCTTTTTCATTAAACCAGTTTATTTTCCTTAATACAGTATGTACAATAACTCCATGCCCTGCGGTGGGCACGGCTTGTGGAGATTAGCTGACCCTCTCTGGCTGGCTCTTATTGGTCGTTATGCCTTGGTCTAGGTTCCCTGTCACATGGGCAATGAAAGAACGGAGCAGGTAAACCCCAGAGAAGCTTGTGGAGCTGTTCATCACAGAGAAGGGGGGATGGAGAAAGCACCACAGAAAGAGAGGGGGAGAGAGAGGGGAGAGAGAGAGAGGTGGGAGAGAAAGGAAAAGAGAATTGTAATTAAAATACAGCATGGTAGTGACTGTGTGTGTGCGTGCATGCGTGTACAGTGGTGTCAGTGTGTTTGTGTATGTGAGTTTGTGTGTGAGTCTGCGTATAGAGGGTACTGTTTGTGTATGTGAGTCTCTATATGGCTGGTACTGTGTGTGTGTGTGTGTGTGTGTGTGTGTCTGCATATGGCTGGTACTGTGTGTGTGTGTCTGCATATGGCTGGTACTGTGTGTGTGTGTGTGTGTGTGTGTGTGTGTGTGTGTGTGTGTGTGTGTGTGTGTGTCTGTGTGTGTGTGTGTGTGTGTGTCTGCATATGGAGGGTACTGTGTGTGTGTGTCTGCATATGGAGGGTACTGTGTGTGTGTGTGTGTGTGTCTGCATATGGAGGGTACTGTGTGTGTGTGTGTGTGTGTGTGTGTGTGTGTGTGTCTGCATATGGAGGGTACTGTGTGTGTGTGTGTTTGAATCTGCATATGGATGGTACTGTGTGTGTGTGTGTCTGCATATGGCTGGTACTGTGTGTGTGTGTGTGTGTGTGTGTCTGCATATGGCTGGTACTGTGTGTGTGTGTGTGTGTTTGTGTGTATATGGGTGTGTCTGTGTGTGTGTGTGTCTGCATATGGAGGGTACTGTGTGTGTGTGTGTGTGTGTGTGTCTGCATATGGCTGGTACTGTGTGTGTGTGTCTGCATATGGCTGGTACTGTGTGTGTGTGTGTGTGTGTGTGTCTGCATATGGCTGGTACTGTGTGTGTGTGTGTCTGCATATGGAGGGTACTGTGTGTGTGTGTGTGTGTGTGTGCGTGTGTGCATATGAATGGTACTCTGTGTGTGTGCACATTTGTATGGTGGTGTATGCAAGTGTGTATGGTAGAGGGTGTGTGTATGTGCTGGAGTACAGAGCCAAAACAATGTATCCCAGTGCAATCACTTACTCCAGCCGATCGAACCCTAACCCCTAACCCCTAACCCAATCGCTTACAGACTAGACTGTGCCTGATAACTCCAGCCCATCGAACCCTAAACCCTAACCCCTAACCCAATCGCTTACAGACTAGACTGTGCCTGATAACTCCAGCCCATCGAACCCTAACCCCTAAACCCTAACCCCTAACCCAATCACTTACAGACTACACTGTGCCTGATAACTCCAGCCCATCGAACCCTAACCCCTAAACCCTAACCCAATCACTTACAGACTACACTGTGCCTGATAACTCCTGCCCAATCGAACCCTAACCCCTAACCCAATCACTTACAGACTACACTGTGCCTGATAACTCCAGCCCCCTCTGATACCTGCTCAGATGTGCTAACTCTAGCCCTGACAGTCATACCTGACCAAAAAAGGCTGGGGGTAGCAGGCTCCAGTGTGTTTCTGGATGATTTCCTGCAGCTGGATCAGGTTTCTCAGTAGCGCCCCCTGTCTGCCTTTATCAATCTTCGTCAGTACAATCTGGACAGGAAACCAAAATCAACAGAAAGCAATATTCTAAAAAGATGATGACGTACAACTTCACAGGAGATCGCCAGACAGCAGAGACTTGGTCCATACAAGCTACCTGCACTATGGCAGAGTCCCACCTGCCATTAACTGATATCAGTTATTTTTGGTTGTGTGCTTGTGTTAAGTGTAAATAATTTACACTGCAGATTATACAGCAAATGAAAGAAGGAAACCTTTTGAGAGGATTTCTAAATGCATCATGGTAACTGAAGCATGTCCATGAGGATCCCAAAGTGACAGACACAGAGCATGGCAGGAATGCATCAGGTCCAGCCATATTAAAACTGCACTACTCTCACATTATGCTCTCTATGTTCACTTCAGCTTTCAATCACAGTTAACTACTGCCACCTGCTGGGGAGCCTGGAAATACAGACATTGCAGCACCACAGTCCATGCTGGATCCAGGAGCACAGTCTGATTCTAAACTGAGGTGGTCTAAATTAGTAAACTTATGGCTTTATTTTTTTTTTTGCAGAGTAGGAATAAAGTAAAAACTTACAAAGGATAAAATAATAACATCTGCTTTACTCACCACATACAGCAGCCCATACTCCTCACACATCTCCACGGCAACCCTGTCTGCTTTACTCACCACATATGGCAGCCCAAACTCCTCACACATCTCCACGGCAACCCTGTCTGCTTTACTCACCACATACGGCAGCCCAAACTCCTCACACATCCCCACGGCAACCCTGTCTGCTTTACTCACCACATACGGCAGCCCAAACTCCTCACACATCTCCACGGCAACCCTGTCTGCTTTCTGTAGCCCCACCACACCATCAACCAACAGGAATGTCCTCACCAGACTACAGAACAGAGAGAAGCAGCAGAGTTATCTCTCCATACAGACTGAAACAGGCACAGTCAGCTTACACATGCAGCCCCAGAGACTCGGTTTGAATTTGTGAGTATAACTTTACTAAATCCTGCTGTGGTCTCATTTCTTAAACTGAATTTCTGCTCCATTAGAGAAAATCATTTCCCTACTTTGACCTGGTCTCCAGGTAAGACTCCACAATTTCCACAAAGTCTCTGGGAGCCCGGTACCCATAGCCTGGCATGTCCACTACGGTGAAGGCCCGTCCCACTCGGAAGAAGTTTAGCTTCTTAGTGTGACCCTGTGAAAGCAGCAGAAACACAGAAACTCAAATGCAAACAGAAGAGGGTCAAAGCAGAGGGGAGAGAAATAGGACAGAAAACAGAACCAGATGAGCAGACTGTACACAATGCTGCTATTTCCTTACCGGAGTTTTGGAAACTCTAACTTCAATGTCAGGTACCAGAGAGAAGAGTGCACGAATGAGAGACGATTTTCCTACATTACTCCTACCTATAAAACACACCTGAGGAAGAGAGAGAGGTTAGCACACACACCCATCCCCACTGATACATGCACACTCTCACTCACACATAATCACACATACTTACAAAGTGGCACATTTTGGATGAAGCTAAAGGAAGGGGAGGTTTCAGTTTTACAGGGCTACCATGGTTCTCTGCTTTGAAACTGTTAATGTCTCATTTCAGAGCACATTCCCAACAGGCAAACCGAGAACACAAGCCATTTACCGCATCCAACTACTGCTTTAATAACAGGTGAAATGAAACCCTCTGGGTGATTTGAATGCAAATCAATTTTAGATTGTCTAATTGACTTAAACATTAATAAAATTTAAACCTCATTACTTCCTTAGGATTCAGAATGTGACACTTCCTGTTAAATGGAAAACAAACTTTTTTTTTTGGCTAAAACAACTTTGTCAGTCTAACAGTGGGGCAGTCATTGTTACTGCCCACATACACACATGTGCAGACACAAACACACACTCACACAGGTACATAATCATATACACATGCAGTCACATGCACACACAGTCTCTCTCTCTCTCACATACACACACACAAACACATGAACACACTGTCACTCACACACAGACACACATTCCCATTAAAACACACAGACTCTGCTGACCTCAGGCTGCTGAAGGGAGGGAGCATGGTCCAGCCTGACTGCAGAAGAGCAATAGTGGATGTGGTGTTTGGGGGAGGGTGTAAAGAGCTTCTCTGCCTTGGCCATGAGCTCCAGGCTGGGGTGGAACAGAGTGAGCTGGCCCTCCTTTCCTCCAGCTGCCAGGTAAGCCTGGAGCTCAGAAGCAGGGTACAGCAAGGCCTTTAGCCTCCGCTCCGGCAGGTGGGCAGCCTGCATGCATGATGCTAGACTGTGGGTGAAGCGCCACGAATGGGGGGTGCCCCAAAACAGGGACGTCCAAGCTTTGAAACCAAGAACCCTGCGCAGGTCTACTGCCATCTATCGCTGGAGGACTTAACTGCAGACACAGGGAGGAACAGGGAAACAATGGAAAACACCTACAAAACAAAACACTTGAGCCAGTATGCTCACTTCTAGCCAGTTTTTACAACTGATTACAGGTAGTGGGGTTAATGATAATAAATATAGGATGCTAAGTCCATCCGAGCCAAGTCTACATCTAAAACACTTACACAATGTTTTCGATTTAAACAGGACACTTGTTACCCGACCCTTACAAAAGTTGAGTTTTCAAAAAAAAAAAAAAAAGAATATCCGGGTTATGACGACTTAAAATATCACGATCAGCCGTGTTTTCCAGACAGCTACACAAACAGATACATACGCTAGACGAATTTGTATGGTTGGTAGCGACCTAGTCTATAAGGAGAAAGGGTGGTCAAATGAGCGTCGTCTCCAGTAAGAGCATAAATGTGATAACTATTTGTCGCCTGTCTTTTTTCCGTCCTGTATGCAGGTTTCTGTATTTCAGTATTGGGTACCGGCACCGTCTGTTAATGGATTCAGTGCATCTCTTACCGCTACAGCTAGCTAGCTTGACTGTACGGACTACTGAGATAAGCACGGTGTAACGTACCAGATCATATTCATTGCTGATCCTATGCGTTATAAGCAATCGCCTGACACTATGAAGACATTGTTAAATAACTATCACTTCAAACTTCATAGCTAAGTCACATGAGTCCCCCAGCCACGCCATGACCCTTGAGTCACACTTAATATATTCCCCGGTGAAACTACAAGTCACTGCAACAGTACCGCTCTTTTATTTGTTAAATACTTTCATTCACGAAATAAAGAAAAACTGGTTAGAATATAATACTTGCATAGATGTTCCCATTACCATACAATTTCTGTAACAAATACATATAACTTGCAGTGTTATGAACTTGCACAATTCCCTTACATGAAAATTCTCGTTACGTTTAAAAGTATTTTTTTTTTTTTTTTTAGATTTGTGCATTTCCATGTTGAGCACAGTCACTATGCCGTGTGGTATTCTCTGTGCCATTTTGGTTTGTTCTTCCTTCAGTCAAATTTTCTTCTCAGATATTAATTCATTCATAAAATTTTGGGATATCCAATTAAAACGACACAAATGATGCAAATGAGGCAATTAATAGCTGTACTATATCAAGTTTAAGATCAATTAATCTGTATTTGGAATTGCTGTTTTCTAAACCCATTTATTTTCAAGATGTGAGTCGCAGGGTCAGAATTCCAGAGCTGTGGTTGGGTGCTTCTTCCCTACTCATCTTCATTCAAGGGTACCCCTTTAAAAGGCAAGATACTGCATTCTTGATTATAAAACGAAATAAGTGCACATTTATATTAAAACTGCTATTAAAAACATTTGACAATTTAGCATGCTTTTTGGATGAGGAGTGTGCATGTAACTATAGACTCTGTAAGTTCTTTTACAGTAGCAAATGTTATTTTAAACAAAAAACGAAGTCATGCTGTGGATGTGATATTGTACCAGCTCTAAGAAAGTGACTCCTAAATGAGCCCCAGGCGCAGGGAGGTAATACTGTTTTAGTCGTGTGATATGAGAAGGGTACCTCCTCTTTCTCCTCTTTGTTTCGAGTAAAGACACGGTGGAAATGCAGAAAAGTGTGAGAGATCAAAAGTGCCCCCCTTGCTGCTTTCCCTCTAACCCTACCCCTAACCCTTTCCCTCTGAACTCACTGCTGCTCTTTGGACTCCATTTTGGCTCTTCATTGCTGTATAACTGAAACTGACAACGTCAGGCAGTCACCAGCTTAATTGGGGTGGGGGGTGGGGGGGCACCTGTAATCAAGCTCTGAAACAGACTCTGAGAAGTGTGAAAGAGCAGAGCAGAGTACGGAAGATAAGATAAGATAAGCCAAGCCTTTATTGTCTCTTAGAGAAATTTGTCTTGGACGTTCAAGAGTTGCTGATCTACTTATACACAATTTACACATTTTCTACCATTTCATACACTTCACATGCACACACATCCACACAAAATAAGGCTCAAAGAGGAAGAATGGGTGGGGGGGAGGTGTTGGGAGAGGGTGAACTAGGGTGATAACAATAGTACAATAAACTTTCTCAGTTTCTTCCTTGTCTTGCTTTTTTGAAAACCCCCTCGGCTGAAATACAGCAAAAATATTTTGGTAGGTGGTGTGCAGAGGGTTCAGCAAATCAATCCAGCTTCAGCTGCCAGGATCTGCAGCTTCCTACTGCTGCAGCTTCCTCCAGGCACATGGAGTGTGACCTGCAGACAGGAAACAAAGCAGTGTAAACCAAATGGAAGAAACAAATCAGAAAAATAAAGAAAAAGGGGTAGGTTTCTAAGGTGACTTGCTGATCTGTGAGTAAATCTACTGAAGGCACATAGTTCTATATTTGGGTAATGGGGCTATTCTTCAATTCACACTCAATGTGTCCTACAATCTCAGATATAAATATATGGAATATGTTCATCATAAATGAACTTTTTATGCTTAAATGGCAGATACATACATCACGTAGGGAAAATGGACAATTATTTTCATTCAGAAGTTAGAAATGCAGAGACACACACACAACACCTCAATAAAACTTAAAATGACAATTGATTCTCCCTTTCGCTGAAAACAAAAACTAAACACCCAAATCCTAATACCCACCCAGAGTAATACCATGACTGTGCAAAGCTGGCACAAAAAATATGTGCACACGCACACACGAGCCCACAGAAACAAGATGATTGAACATGGTAACACTTGTTCACTACAGAAATTGTAGTCTTGAAAAGATTACCCTAGATACAGAAGCAGTTCACCTTCCGGATTCAACCATTTCAAAATGATTTTGTCTCTCAGAGCACTCTGTCAGCTCAGTTGTTGGCATACACATAACTTGGTTGCAGCTCCTGGCCATTAGAGGGCAGGAGAGGACCACAGATACTGCAGAAAGGCTGACTCATTCTGCCAGTGCAGTTAGTAGAGAGCCCAGCCCCTGCCATAAATGTGTCTGGCAATGTTTGTGATGTCTGAGCTGTAGAGCTCTGTGTCTGTGCTGTAGGGCTCTGTGTGAATGCTGTACAGTTCTGTGTCTGTGCTGTCGGACTCGTGTCTTTGCTGTAGAGCTGTGTGTCTGTGCTGTAGGGCAGCACTGTGTCTGTGCTGTAGGGCTCTGTGTGAATGTTGTACAGCTCTGTGTCTGTGCTGTAGGGCTCTGTGTGAATGCTGTACAGTTCTGTGTCTGTGCTGTAGAGCAGCTCTATGTCTGTGCTGTAGGGCTCTGTGTGAATGTTGTACAGCTCTATGTCTGTGCTGTCGGACTCGTGTCTTTGCTGTAGAGCTGTGTGTCTGTGCTGTAGGGCAGCACTGTGTCTATGCTGTAGGACTTGTGTCTGTGCACTAGAGTTCTGTGTCTGTGCTGTAGGACTCTGTCTGTGTGCGTGCTATAGAGCTCTGTGCTGTAGGACTGTCTGCATGTGCTGTAGAGCTCTGTGCTGTAGGACTCTGTCTGTGCTGTAGGGCAGCACTGTGTCTGTGCTGTAGGGCTCTGTGTGAATGCTGTACAGTTCTGTGTCTGTGCTGTAGGGCAGCTCTGTGTTTGTGCTGTAGGACTCTGTCTGTGCTGTAGAGCTCTGTGTCTGTGATGTAGGACTCTGTCTGTGCTGTAGAGTTCTGTGTCTGTGCTGTAAGGCAGCACTGTGTCTGTGATGTAGGACTCTGTCTGTGCTGTAGAGTTCTGTGTCTGTGCTGTAAGGCAGCACTGTGTCTGTGATGTAGGACTCTGTCTGTGCTGTAGTTCTGTGTTTGTGCTGTAGAGCTCTGTGTCTGTGATGTAGGACTCTGTGCTGTAGTTCTGTGTTTGTGCTGTAGAGCTCTGTGTTTGTGCTGTAGCACAGTCATGGTTAGGAGGCTCTCCCCCCACAATCCCTCACACTTACATCATTATTTATTATGTTATAGGACAGACAAATTATTTAGTTTTTTTTTTTCATTTAATTGTCCATTTCATGCAACATCTCTCTGTCATTGCTGTGATTTTAATTTGCATGAATAGAATTGTTGATGATTCATGTTGGATTTTTTATGAAATGTCTGTTTTGGATATTATGCTGATGGGCCTGTCGAATGGTATGAAATGAATGTGTTCTTTAAGTCAGGTTTATGTACACACATTGCACTGAAACTTCAGGCACTTCTCCTGCCATCTTAAATTAAAATTAGTTACATAAATTAGTTGTCAATGGTGAACTTTTGGGCCAATTTGCTGACAATAACATGTAAATAAACCTACCCAAACTTCACAGTAAAGTCTCCTGCATTTACCAAACCCTCCTCCAGGCTGCATTTTATCAGGGCTAGGAGATGCTTGCGCAGAGTGTCAGTGATTAGGTCAGACTTGACTTGGAACAAGCTGTGAACCGTTTGCCAACAAGCATGAGAAACAAGGTCACCATGACTCTTTTGGAAAGTAACATATTTTTGACTGTGTCTGTAAAGAACGGCTGTTCAGCCTTTATTTTGATCCTTATTTATTTGCATATCACTTCTATGCAGCCTGTCCCATAGCTGGGTGGGATACAGCAGCATATCTAGCTGAGATATAATAGCATGCCGTAAAAGGCCAACAGCCACCGGAGCTTTTATTGCTTAAGCAAAATCTCAGCAGCTGCATGCCATTTGTACTGTTTGTCTCTACACTCTACAAAAATGTGAATATTCCAGATTATTGAATTATATGTAACGCTGGGCAATATCAGTTAAAAACCGACAATACTCATGTTGCATTTATTAGCCACGCAAGCCAAAACCCAACAGAACTGAATTTTACAGGGCAAAAAATGGGAAGGGGAGAGGAGGACAGTCATAAATTTGACATATGACAGCTACAACCAAAATAGCCATTATTAATTTGCAATATTAGCCACAACACAAAGCATGCTGTGAACTGTGTACTGAACCATAAACAGTACGGTGGCGCCATTAGTAGCAGTGATTGTTCAACTATAAAGAAGTAGGAATCGCTGCACTGCAAATCAGCTGCACAAATCTCTGCACGTTTTCATATTGCATGGCCATTTCCCTCTTGTACTTAACGTCACATCTCCACTACAGAAGGGGCAGTGTTGTTGTCTACCTTGGGAGGTGTAAAGCAGCCTCCATGGTTTGCTAAAACATAATGTTGGGGAAGACATTTAGAATAACTATAATTAGGTACTAAGTTAATGATTAGAACATACTGTATATGAATACTGAACCAGCATGCCAAAAATGCAGTTTTTCACTATTTTGCAATAGCCAAGTGATTACTTTAAGCAAGTTGTGTAGAGAATAAGATGTGGTGTGTAAATGCTTGTGTTAAAACAGCAAGATCAAAGTGAAAGCTTTGGAGAGGACGGCAATTACTGCGATTGATCTACAGCAACATCAATATTTTTGACCTGCAATAATATCAGACACACACACACACTCACACAGCCAAACCCTTACAGTTCCCCAGGGCCAGTCTATGTGTGACACACACACACAC
>JAFBMS010000385.1:0-15000 GCA_019788955.1 Albula glossodonta | reverse complement strand
CGCACACACACACACACACTACTCCCACACACACACACACACACACACACAACTACTCACACAACACGCGCACACACACACACACACACACACATACTCCTACACACACACACGCACACACACACACACACACACACACACAAACTCTCATACACATGCACCTACTCCCACACACGCACACACACACACACACACACACACACAAACTCTCATACACACACACCTACTCCCACACACGCGCACACACGCGCACACACACACACACACACACACACACACTCATACACACACCACCCACACCCACACACACACACACACACACACACACACACACACAAACTCTCGTACACACACACCTACTCCCCTGTACATAATGCCTGATCTCCGATATGTTTATTCTGTCTCAGTCCAAATCTCCCTGTATTTCTGGTGTGGCTTTGAGTTCATAAATGGCCTCTTGGCTTTAATAATGGCTTTATTTCTATGGCAACATGCTGGCATGCATTTCTCTGGTTCACCATCAGGGGCTGGAACGTGAGCTGGACTGACACCATTTCATGCCATCCCATTCCAACTTTCTCACCCCATCCTTCAGACCGCAGCTCTGCGCAGTCACAAGCACAATACAGCTGCAGACCGCAGCTCTGCGCAGTCACAGGCACAATACAGCTGCAGACCGCAGCTCTGCGCAGTCACAGGCACAGCTGCAGTGCGTCTACAGGCTGGTTTTCACAGGGGCAGATTAGCTGCTGAACTCCCGTTGTTACCGCTGGAGTCCCTGACAGAGTCAGCGTAGTGTTCCAGCGTAGTGTTCCAGTGTCAGTGTTCCAGCGTCAGTGTTCCAGTGTAGTGTTCCACAGTGGCACACACAAGGAGCAGCAGCAGCAGGAACTTTTCCAAATGCTAAGGACAATGCTGCTTTGAGCAGCTGCTGTGCTCAGAGAGATGTTAGCTTGCCTCATACCCACAGGCTAAGGACCACGCCGCTTTGAGCAGCCGCTGTGCTCAGGGACATGTTAGCTTGCCTGATACCCATAAGCTAAGGACCATGCTGCTTTGAGCAGCCACTGCGCTCAGGGAGATGTTAGCTTGCCTGATACCCACAACACTTTCACTGAGCAGACTGCCAAAATCTCAGCTCTGACCCATGTCAGGCTCCAGGCTCTGCCTGACTCCCAAGCAGCATGGGTCGGTGAAATTGTGCAACCTGCTATCAGTAGCAATGAGATGAAAATTGCCAATTAAAACATGGGCCGGGGAACGGATGTGTAGTCCTCCACATGCAATGTGTAATACCACTGTCCACCCCGCCTGCCTGCCTCTGGATAGACTTCCAAAGGGAGTGCTATAGGTCTTTTGTGCATATCTATGAACAAACTGTGGGTTTAACATTTCTGTACACAGGAGGAGGAGTCTGGATGCAGCTAACTGACCCAATTAGCTGGAGTCAATGGGGAGCCAATGAAAAGCAGTTGGGTTTGGGGGGGGGGGGTGGTGCATGGGGAGCTAGACATGCTTGTGGAATCAAAATGGCTGGATCTCACAAAGACTGGGGTCTGCTTTCACAAGACTTTGGGCCCGTGAGTAAGCCTGAGAGACTTCCCTTTCTGTCAGAGAGAGGGAGGAGAGCCAGCCCAACCGGAGCCATTTAACATTAGAGGAGAGCTATTCACACCACTCACTGAGGTGTTAACCAGCTATCCCCACAGAAAAAAGAGAGAAAGAAAGAGGGAGAAAAGGAAAGAAAGAAAGAAAAGGGGAGATAAAACCCTCTCACTGATTTTGGCACCACTAAAAAACAAAGACGGCAAAATGTTACAAGCTCCTTTTCACCAACATGAGAGGAAAACAGGCACCCTGGGTGACATCACAGAGCAGATCCTCTGTGTTCCCGTCGTTTTCCTGCTATGGTTCTGGATCAGTTCTCAGAGTCTGGGCCGGAGCTCAGGGCTGTCTGACACAGGCTGTCAATGTGTCTCTCTGCCTCTCCTGGCTCTAGTCAGACTAATTACAGTCCAGTCTCTCTGCCCTTTGTGCTCCAAAGCCCACCAAGACAATGGTCCCCTAAGGCCTGACTGGCATTTCCATCAGCTATAACAGGCTGGTATCAGCAACAGGTCTCACACAACTGTCCATTAGAGTAATTAACAGCAAAATCAAACTCTCTCCTTCTGTACATGGAGTAAGTTGTGCAATGTTTTTCTCATTTTTTTCCATTCTCTCTGTCTTTTTACTTTCTTGAATGTGGACCTTTGGTTTTGTGCAGAACTTTATCAGTAGCAAAATGGATGAATGCTGGTGAAATGCAAATGGGGGCCTTTGCAGGGGATTGTGTTTTTGTGGTGTCTTTTAAAATGCCAGGATGTAGCTTGGTTTAATTGGATCTCAATTCCATCTATGCCAAATGAAAAATAAATAAATAAAATATCTGAAGCAGCTCCCATTCCTCACACAGTGGCATCCTTGTATGTGGGATTGACTGGATTTGGAGTTGATAATAATGGGAAAAGCCTGACAAATTAAACACCTCAATAACTGGATGAACCAATTTTCTCAAATAGCGGACTGTCCTTGAAA
The DNA here is from genome assembly GCA_019788955.1 of Albula glossodonta. Classification (NCBI taxonomy): domain Eukaryota; kingdom Metazoa; phylum Chordata; class Actinopteri; order Albuliformes; family Albulidae; genus Albula; species Albula glossodonta. The sequence goes on along the minus strand of JAFBMS010000385.1, from coordinate 12,423 downwards.
ACTCAACAGTGCACATAAAATGGAATTTGGAGAATGATATTTTTTTTTTGCAAAAGTAAAATTGAGTTCTGAATATGATCTCACCATCCTAGTAATTTTCTCCATAATGAATGGTTGTATTAAAATTCCTTTTCCTTTCAGAATGTCACGCTAACATGGGCTTAATGATAAAAAGGAAACTCAAGCTGGGAAAACAGTTTGTAATCTTATTATTATTCAGTGAGATTTAATAAATCAATAATAGTGTGAGGAATAGTACAGGGAAGACACTTAATGTGATATAATATGCTACCTTTTGATTTCAGCTGAATTTACCAACAAAAAGTGTGGGGGGGGGGGGGGGCATATTGTACATTATATTTATTTATAGAGCAGGATAACCACAGTTTAGTGCCTAAAAGAGTTCCATAAATCTGCCCAAACTGTATTCATCAATTTTGGTTCAGTGAGGCCTGTTTAAACGGCAACATAAGTACACAGTGTAGTAAACATACAATTAACTATTGAATTGAAGGATATATTGTTTAAGAATTGATATTTCTGTGTGCAATTTGTATAGTCTGAATTTGAGAGCTATGATCCATCCGGTTTACAGCCATGGAGATGATGATGTGCTGGGTCTTTAGGGAAAGGTGGGATCGGTGTATCAGCTCAGAGCCCTGCTTCTCTTACCCTGCACTGCAACACAAGACTAGCCAGGAGAGCCTCTCAACGTGTACAGGGAGCGTCGGAGAGGATTCTAACACTGTACCAGGGTGCATTCTAACACTGTCTCAGGGTGCATTCTAAAACCGTACCAGGGGGCATTCTAACACTGTCTCAGGGTGCATTCTAACACTGTCTCGGAGTGCATTCTAACACTGTCACAGGGTGCATTATAACAATGTATCAGGGTGCATTCTAACACTGTCACAGGGGAAATACTAACACTGTCTCAGGGTGCATTCTAACACTGTCTCGGGGTGCATTCTAACACTGCAAAAGGGTGCATTGTAACAATGTATCAGGGTGCATTCTAACACTGTCTCAGGGTGCATTCTAACACTGTCACAGGGTGCATTCTAACACTGCAAAAGGGTGCATTCTAACACTGTCTCAGGGTGCATTCTAACACTGTCACAGGGTGCATTCTAACACTGCAAAAGGGTGCATTGTAACAATGTATCAGGGTGCATTCTAACACTGTCTCAGGGTGCATTCTAACACTGTCACAGGCTGCATTCTAACACTGCAAAAGGGTGCATTGTAACAATGTATCAGGGTGCATTCTAACACTGTCTCAGGGTGCATTCTAACACTGTCACAGGGTGCATTCTAACACTGCAAAAGGGTGCATTGTAACAATGTATCAGGGTGCATTCTAACACTGTCACAGGGTGCATTATAACAATGTATCAGGGTGCATTCTAACACTGTCACAGGGGAAATACTAACACTGTCACAGGGTGCATTCTAACACTGTCTCGGGGTGCATTCTAACACTGCAAAAGGGTGCATTGTAACAATGTATCAGGGTGCATTCTAACACTGTCTCAGGGTGCATTCTAACACTGTAACAGGGTGCATTCTAACACTGCAAAAGGGTGCATTGTAACAATGTATCAGGGTGCATTCTAACACTGTCTCAGGGTGCATTCTAACACTGTAACAGGGTGCATTCTAACACTGCAAAAGGGTGCATTGTAACAATGTATCAGGGTGCATTCTAACACTGTCTCAGGGTGCATTCTAACACTGTCACAGGGTGCATTCTAACACTGCAAAAGGGTGCATTGTAACAATGTATCAGGGTGCATTCTAACACTGTCACAGGGTGCATTATAACAATGTATCAGGGTGCATTCTAACACTGTCACAGGGGAAATACTAACACTGTCACAGGGTGCATTCTAACACTGTCTCGGGGTGCATTCTAACACTGCAAAAGGGTGCATTGTAACAATGTATCAGGGTGCATTCTAACACTGTCTCAGGGTGCATTCCAACACTGTCACAGGGTGCATTATAACAATGTATCAGGGTGCATTCTAACACTGTCACAGGGGAAATACTAACACTGTCTCAGGGTGCATTCTAACACTGTCTCGGGGTGCATTCTAACACTGCAAAAGGGTGCATTGTAACAATGTTTCATGGTGCATTCTAACACAAAGCACATTCAAACAACAGTGTTTAGATTTGCTTTCACACAACACTTACAGAGGGTGCGTGAAGGCATTGGTCCTGCTTGATGTTTACCTTGAAGCAACACATGACAGGGACTATATGAAGCTTGAGTATGAAGAAAACTCATTTTCAACCAAATTAAAACTTGGCACCAAAACTGTGAAACAACCTTACAGTGACTCTCTCCTGAGCAGCCATTATCTCCTCCTTCCTGATATTCCCCATGTTAGATGCTCAATGGCAAGGCTGTAGTCTCTTTTATTAACGCACAATATGGATGTAGCCATCACTCTGGCCGATGAACGTGCAGTCAGCTGTCCAACTCTGTGACTCTCGCAGGCTGTTAGTGATATAAGGGACACACACATGCTTCATTCTGGCTCTCCAGCCACATGTCTGTGCCATTATCCAGCTAAAGAGCAGAATGCCCTTCTTCATGTCCCTTTCGTTCTGTAATAAGGATTCACACCTCATTAAAGCACAAATGTCAAACTGGGACTAATAATCATGACTTACTCCAATACCAATGATACAAATGACATTAAGTGAGAATGAGTCAAAATGAGGAGAGAGCGTAAGACCTTCTGCAGCAATGTAACCTCCCCAGAGACTGCAGGCACACTGTCAGAGTTATAGCCAAAACTCCACAATTTTTGACTTGTTAATGTTTGCTTTCTTCCAATGACTTTCAAGCCCACCATGGCTGCTGTCAAATCAAGGATAAAGTAAAGGTGCAAACACTGTAATATTATGCTTCTGCCTTGATGAGGAAGCCCTTCCCATTAGGAAGGCTCATAGTGCTGTAAGGTTATGAGCGGCCTGGTCAGACTCATAGCACTGTAAGGTTATGAGCAGTCTGGTCAGGCTCATAGTGCTGTAAGGTTATGAGCAGCCTGGTCAGGCTCATAGCGCTGTAAGGTTATGAGCAGCATGGTCAGACTCATAGCACTGTAAGGTTATGAGCAGCCTGGTCAGGCTCATAGTGCTGTAAGGTTATGAGCAGCCTGGTCAGGCTCATAGCGCTGTAAGGTTATGAGCAGCATGGTCAGACTCATAGCACTATAAGGTTATGAGCAGCCTGGTCAGGCTCATAGCGCTGTAAGGTTATGAGCAGCCTGGTCAGGCTCATAGTGCTGTAAGGTTATGAGCAGCCTGGTCAGGCTCATAGTGCTGTAAGGTTATGAGCAGCCTGGTCAGGCTCATAGTGCTGTAAGGTTATGAGCAGCCTGGTCAGGCTCATAGTGCTGTAAGGTTATGAGCAGCCTGGTCAGACTCATAGTACTGTAAGGTTATGAGCAGCCTGGTCAGGCTCATAGCGCTGTAAGGTTATGAGCAGCATGGTCAGACTCATAGTGCTGTAAGGTTATGAGCAGCCTGGTCAGACTCATAGCACTGTAAGGTTATGAGCAGCCTGGTCAGGTTCATAGTGCTGTAAGGTTATGAGCAGCCTGGTCAGACTCATAGCGCTGTAAGGTTATGAGCAGCCTGGTCAGGCTCATAGCGCTGTAAGGTTATGAGCGGCCTGGTCAGGCTCATAGCGCTGTAAGGTTATGAGCAGCCTGGTCAGGCTCATAGCGCTGTAAGGTTATGAGCAGCCTGGTCAGGCTCATAGCGCTGTAAGGTTATGAGCAGCCTGGTCAGGCTCATAGCGCTGTAAGGTTATGAGCAGCCTGGTCAGGCTCATAGTGCTGTAAGGTTATGAGCAGCCTGGTCAGGCTCATAGTGCTGTAAGGTTATGAGCAGCATTGTCAGGCTCATAGTACTGTAAGGTTATGAGCAGCCTGGTCAGGCTCATAGCGCTGTAAGGTTATGAGCAGCCTGGTCAGGCTCATAGCGCTGTAAGGTTATGAGCAGCCTGGTCAGGCTCATAGTGCTGTAAGGTTATGAGCAGCCTGGTCAGGCTCATAGTGCTGTAAGGTTATGAGCAGCCTGGTAAGGCTCATAGTGCTGTAAGGTTATGAGCAGCCTGGTCAGGCTCATAGTGCTGTAAGGTTATGAGCAGCCTGGTCAGGCTCATAGTGCTGTAAGGTTATGAGCAGCCTGGTCAGGCTCATAGTGCTGTAAGGTTATGAGCAGCCTGGTCAGACTCATAGCACTGTAAGGTTATGAGCAGCCTGGTCAGGTTCATAGCGCTGTAAGGTTATGAGCAGCCTGGTCAGACTCATAGCGCTGTAAGGTTATGAGCAGCCTGGTCAGGCTCATAGTGCTGTAAGGTTATGAGCAGCCTGGTCAGGCTCATAGTGCTGTTAGGTTATGAGCAGCATGGTCAGGCTAAGGCCAGGTTAAGGCACTGGACAGTATCCAACACCACATCCACAGCAGCTAAAGGAATTCTTCATGGAATAAATCCACAATAGTGCATTCCTAGGTTAGTAAAACTGGCCCAAAAGTGCTGCTACAATATGAGGTGTCATTTTCCACCTTGTCAGCCCCAGGGATCTGGGTGGATCCCACTATTAACATAGATCATGTCTGTTATTATCCTGTTTCCAGAAGGTTATAAGGATTTTAAGATGGTATCAATTTTGCAGCATGCTCCAAATCAAACATTACAGCTGAAGGTCCACTGGGCAACCTGCCCATTAAGTTTGGAAACAATGACTCTTCAGGAGTTTCATGCTTTCGGACGTGGATGAGTAATTCTAATCAATTTGTTTTAGTTAAAAATAGCAAGCGAGAAAATTCAGAATCAATGTGATATAAAGCACACGTTCTCCTTATATCATTTTCGGTGTTATTTATATGGAAGTAAACTAAAAAAACAACATGTTTATCTCCTCTTTGTTGTTATAACCACCCCCTGTCCACTGTCCATTTAGAGGTACTGAGTGTGGGTGACTCTGAGCCTGTGTGACTCAGAATCTTTCTGTCTCTGCACATATTCATAAAATGGCAAACCATGACACAGGTATGTATATGCTATAAAATGATATACACTGAGACTCAGTTTGGCTGGGATTAACTTGCCAAGACCTCAACGGTCAAAAGCAGGACTCTTTGGTGAATAATTACTTTACACCACTTGCATCATTTATCGATGGGATAGGAGGGGGGCCTTGGGAATTATTGGGTATTTAAATAATCAAAGTACTCCAGAACTGTGTCCAAAGCATTTTTGTACCCCCAATAGAAATGTCTCTTAGATGAGATCTATAAGATGGATACAGCATTTGTTTTGAGTATCACATTCTGGTAAGTGGTGGTGTAGTTGTGATACAGTTGCTGGACTGAGTCACAGACTTACAAATACTTGCATGACATGATGTTACATTTGTAATGCTGGTGGATGGAACTTTCAGCTGCCAGCTTTTCTCATGTTCTATAAAACAAAGACTTCCACTGCCCTGATACAGGGAATCCTGGCTGCAAGTGACTGAGCTGAAGTCTGGGTGTGTCCTAAACGTGGTGTACTGAACTCCCAAACAATCCCAAATCAATAATAAGCATCAATAAAGCTCTTGTTGTCTTTGAACTATATACTGTTTGCAACCAGGATCCATATCCCTGAAAGGGTTAGGAGCAATGACCAGCTCCTGAGTATGGTGATGGTGGTTTGAGGAAGATACATATGGAGGGACATGCTTTTATGAAATGTTTACAAAGGAAAAAATGACATTTTTTAAGAAACTGTTCTTTAATTTTGCACTGAGAGTACTTTCAATCAGACCCTAGTTAAAGAGGGGAGAAAGGAAAGGAGCATTTCATCTAGCCATGCTGCTGATTGAAACCTTTAACAGAACGAGTTTTCCCTATGGAAGAGAATTCTCTTAGAGCATACTGTATTACTCAGACATCTTTCAACAGCATTCTGAAATAGAGACACATTCTGTAATGCTTACATTACTGATGTGTAATCTAACATGCTTTAATTAGATTACTGATGTGTAATCAAACATTCTGTAATATTTAGATTACTATGTGTAATCTAACATGTTGTAATGGGTTAGGGTGAGGGTTAGTTTACTGTGTGTAATCTAACATGTTGTAATGGGTTAGGGTGAGGGTTAGTTTACTGTGTGTAATCTAACATGTTGTAATGGGTTAGGGTGAGGGTTAGGGTTAGTTTACTGTGTGTAATCTAACATGTTGTAATGGGTTAGGGTGAGGGTTAGGGTTAGTTTACTGTGTGTAATCTAACATGTTGTAATGGGTTAGGGTGAGGGTTAGGGTTAGTTTACTGTCTGTAATCTCAGACTGAGTCTCATATAGGACTGCAGGGCTGATATCAGGAATTTAGGGTTCCACTTCATCCATCAAATTACATTTATGACAGAAATGCTCAAATCAAATCTGAGCAAAATACATTCATGGTCTAAATTGTTTGGAGGGATCTAAGCACAGTTCACTGTCAATTTGTTCTGATGTTTGAAACTTGAAGTTGTTTGAAAAGACACTGCACATGCTTAAGAAATGTTAAAGCAGAACTCTTCTTACAGTACAGTTTTGTATGCACATAGAAGTGAGAATGTGTGGTTGTGTTGTCATTGGTATCCACTAAGCTGTCCTGTCATTGTAAATGTGACTGAAGGTCATGTAACCGTGATACAAACCTTCATTAACCCAATGCAACATGCCGTTACCACTATTGCTATGGACAGCTCAGAGAAAGCAAAATGACCTGTCACTCAGCAACAGACGGAGAGAGTCAGAAAATTATGGGTGAGGAAATGAGTAAGAGTACGTGAGTATGAAATATGTCACTCATACTATTGTTGAGCATATTACTGAATTTATCATAACAGCTCATTGTGCACTGTCATTGAGCCAAAGTAGGTGTGTGAATGAAGCCTTTTCCAAAATTACAGATTTTCCAACACTACACCTGACAAGGGTGCTTACCTCAGGCTGAGGTGTCTTTGGCGCTGTGATGATATCATAGAGAGGTGTGGGTCTGGGGCCTTTCCTATTGGACGCTTGATTGAGGTCTGTCTGAATATCCTCACTGGGCTATTATGGGCTGTGTGTGTGTGCACTTGTGTGCGCAGCCCAAGAGTGTGGGTGTACACTAAGGTTTTTTTTGGCTAAAACATCCTATATTTGAAATTGCCTTTAAATCACAGAGGTTGCTGCGGTTCTGTATGCTATTCCTGTCCAATCACAGTGCAGAGTGGGGCATTCTGCGGTTCTGTATGCTATTCCTGTCCAATCACAGTGCAGAGTGGGGCACCAGAGGTGATGGCTGCAGTCAGAGAAATGGCCTCACAGTACAGTTACACCCTTCCTTATGCGTCTGGCACAGACACGCCATTAGGAATGATTTACGGCTCAGAAGAGCAGGCTAAGCATCCCATAATAACCATAATAAGGCCAGAGAGGGCCCACTGCAGCTGGAGTGCAGACCTTGCTCATGCCAAACACAGAGCCCTGGGAAACGCATGGTAATGCTATCATTACTGAGCCCAAGGGGAAGCATGCTCTTTACTGCTGGATGGAGAACCTACTGAGACAAAAGTGGCAATACTGCACAGCTGTGGCAGTGATACTGTATGGCTGTGCAGCTGTAGCAATAATACTGTGCAGCTGTGGCAGTGATGCTATATGGTTGCGCAGCTGAAGCAGTGATAATGTGTGTATTTTTGAAAAAATAAGAAAGTTATGCCATATAATGGCTGGAATATTACATTTGTTTAGAGCTAAGATTGCATATCAGTACATGTCTGGGCAGTGTGAGGCTCTGTACTTCCTGTCTGTGCAGAGTCGGGCTCTGTACTTCCTGTCTGCGTTTGTTAAAATCCTGTAATTCCTGTCTGCACTGAGTGAAGCTCTGCTCTTCCTGTCTGAGCAGAGTGAGGTCCTGCACTTCCTGTTTGGGCAGACTGAGGCTCTGTACTTCCTGTTTGGGCAGACTGAGGCTCTGTACTTCCTGTCTGGGGTGGGGAAAAGGCCTGTACTTGCTGTCTGGGATTAGAGAGGCTCTGTACTTCCTGCCTAGCATGAGTGAGACTCTGTGCTTCCTGTCTGGGCAGATTGAGACTCTATACTTCCTGTCTGGAATGGATAAAGCCCTGTACCTCCTTTCTGAAAAAGTGAGGCCCTATACTCCCTGTCTGGGCAGGGTGAGGTCCTGTACATCCTGTGTGGCATAAGTGATGCTCTGTTCTATCTGTCTGCACTGAGTGAGGCTCTGCTCTTCCTGTCTGAGCAGAGTGAGGTCCTGTACTTCCTGTTTGGGCAGACTGAGGCTCTGTACTTCCTGTTTGGGCAGACTGAGGCTCTGTACTTCCTGTTTGGGCAGACTGAGGCTCTGTACTTCCTGTTTGGGCAGACTGAGGCTCTGTACTTCCTGTGTGGCATAAGTGATGCTCTGTTCTATCGGTCTGCACTGACTGAGGCTCTTTTCTTCATCTCTGGGATATGTGAGACTTCAGGACTGTTGGGATATATCACAGTGACATTGTACAGACCTGAGATAGCATAAAATAAAGAATTATTGATGGTTAATGACAAGAAAGGATGTCAGTAGTTCTACAGTGTTTTACGCCAGTGTGCATGCTGTGAGATTGTGTGTGCTGCTCCATTAGAGATCCGTTCTACTGACTGATGCCTTTGGTATCAGTCTTCTCAGCCACTCCGATTCATGCTTTGCATACTGTAAACTCTGTCTCAGCGCAGACCCAAACACTAACCCTAACCCAACACTGTCATCCAGTGCAGCCTTACAAACACAGGCTTACTGATGCAAGCTGCAGTCCAAGACAAGATGTCTTTGCTTTTTAATTTTCTGAATGATTCAGGTGAATGAGACTATTCCAAGAGTTTTCAAAAGCTCAGTTCATTCTGACTGCACTGCCTCATTAGTAAAAACACATCATTACAAAAACAGACCCAGAGTTTCACCTCCAGCATCCTCCCTGCTCTTCCATGATGTATCCTGCTTTGTGTGGGTGCAGATCCAGCATGCTATGCTGAGGGACAGGCTCACCGTCAGGCTGCACTGGGTGCATATGGATTTGCAGTCTCCCTGGAAAGCACTGACAGAGGAGGTGCAGAGAAAACACTACTGACCTGAGAGGAGAGCACTGACAGAGGAGGTGCAGAGAAAACACTACTGACCTGAGAGGAGAGCACTGACAGAGGAGGTGCAGAGAAAACACTACTGACCTGAGATGAGAGCACTGACAGAGGAGGTGCAGAGAAAACACTACTAACCTGAGAGAAGTCCACTGACAGAGGAGGTGCAGAGAAAACACTACTGACCTGAGAGGAGAGCACTGACATAGGAGGTGCAGAGAAAACACTACTGACTCAAGAGAAGGCCACTAACAGAGGAGGTGCAGAGAAAACACTACTGACCCAAGAGGAGAGTGCTGACAGAGGAGGTGCAGAGAAAACACTACTGACCCAAGAGGAGAGTGCTGACAGAGGAGGTGCAGAGAAAACACTACTGACCCAAGAGGAGAGCACTGACATAGGACGTGCAGAGAAAACACCATTGACCCAAGAGAAGGCCACTAACAGAGGAGGTGCAGAGAAAACACTACGAAGTAGTAACCAGAGAGGACAGGACTCAGAGAACCCGCAGGTTGAGTCAGAGGATCACATTTTAATTTTTCACAGTTTTTATTCATTATTCAGTCAAATTAATGGGGTCCAGGGTTATGTTGTCACCGAAGAGACTGGCTCCAGAATTTCAGAAGTTTGCTTGGCTTAGACAGGGAAAGTTTCCCAAGCAGAGTTACATGTTTAACTGGTATTTAGCTCCTCTTTTCTACCTTTTCTCTACAAGGAGTGAGAGAAGTCATGTGATGCTGGAGGGCTGCAGTGTCTGCAGGTTTAACTCCAGTCCTGGAGGGCCGCAGTGTCTGCAGGTTTAACTCCAGTCCTGGAGGGGGCAGTGTCTGCAGGTTTAAACACCAGTCCTGTAGGGGGCAGTGTCTGCAGGTTTAACTCCAGTCCTGTAGGGCCGCAATGTCTACAGGTTTAACTCCAGTCCTGGAGAGGGCAGTGTCTGCAGGTTTAACTCCAGTCCTGGAGGGGGCAGTGTCTGCAGGTTTAACTCCAGTCCTGGAGGGCTGCAGTGTCTGCAGGTTTAACTCCAGTCCTGGAGGACAGCAGTGTCTGCAGGTTTAACTCCAGTCCTGGAGGGCTGCAATGTCTGGTTGGAAACAAGGTGCATGGATTCTTTATCCATTCCACTGACTTTATAAAAGACAGTTGCCCAGTAATGAAACATGATCTACAAGAAGGATTATTAAGGTTAGGCCCTGAAAATGAAGGCCATTGTGAGTCCAACTGCAAGTCAGAATAAATAAGGATAAGAACTCATGGCAGTTAAAATTCCTTCCCTTTCAATCTACCTGCACACATAGTGTATACTGCTATAGTGTGTTTACCAAAGATACATACAGTCCAGAGTGATTCATTCCATCTGAATCACTATGTATCTATCTGAGTCACTGTATTAGACTGATTCATTCTAACAGACTGAATCAGTATATCAGACTGAATCCTTTAATCAGAAAGTTTTGAATTCCCCCCATCCTTTTTTAAAATTATTTTTTAAAAAATCTCATTATTTATTCAGGAATATTTGTTTGCCTAGCTGCAAAAGCCGTTTACTTTCATCTTGACAGCATTGTACCATCAATTTCACTCCTGCTGTGCCGCTGTGCTCCAGGAGATGACATGATGATATATGGGTGCAGACTGGCCCACGTCCCCCCACAGTCTCACTAGCACTAAAGTATTACAGTTTGAATCCACAAACCAGCTCAGGCTGAAATGGCATAAATCCCTCAGCCATTTCATGACAACACTAAAGTACATCTTCCAAACCACACTGAATTATGGTTAGAGACTGTCAAAATATCAATTTTCATTTTACAAAGCATTTAACTGGCAATATGTTTCTTTAATAAAAAAGGTCAGGCAGCAAAATGCAACATTTCTCTCACACCGCGATATCAATCACTGTCAGATTAATGCAGGCCTGATTGCAGACGTAAACATATAAATGAATGAGAAAATATTAAACTCATGTCTCATGGGATGAAATATTACAGATGTCAGAGAACGATGATAAAAAATCCTTCTCAGAACCACTCAGAGTTAAATGTAACCTCCTACATTTCTCATGTGCCTGAGAGCTTTAGCATTCTGTAGATTGTACCTGCTTTGCAACTTTTCTGTAAATCATATCTGCTCTAGGGCTTTTCTGTAAATTGTAACTGCTCTAGAGATTTTCTGTCCTGCAGATGGAGGGATGATGACAGGGATTGTGGTTGGGCCCACAGTCACAGAGTGGGAAACATGGGGACACACAGTCACAGAGAGGGAAACATGGGGACACACACACAGTCACAGAGTGGGAAACATGGGGACACACACACACACAGAGAGGGAAACATGGGGACACACACACAGTCACAGAGTGGGAAACATGGGGACACACACACACACAGAGTGGGAAACATGGGGACACACACACACAGTCACAGAGTGGGAAACATGGGGACACACACACACAGAGTGGGAAACATGGGGACACACACACACACACAGAGAGGGAAACATGGGGACACACACACACAGACACAGAGAGGGAAACATGGGGACACACACAGTCACAGAGAGGGAAACATGGGGACACACACACAGTCACAGAGTGGGAAACATGGGGACACACACAGTCACAGAGAGGGAAACATGGGGACACACACACAGACACAGAGAGGGAAACATGGGGACACACACACACAGAGAGGGAAACATGGGGACACACACACAGACACAGAGAGGGAAACATGGGGACACACACAGTCACAGAGAGGGAAACATGGGGACACACACACAGTCACAGAGTGGGAAACATGGGGACACACACAGTCACAGAGAGGGAAACATGGGGACACACACAGTCACAGAGAGGGAAACATGGGGACACACACACACAGTCACAGAGAGGGAAACATGGGGACACACACACACAGTCACAGAGAGAGAAACATGGAGACACACACACACAGACACAGAGAGGGAAACATGGGGACACACACTGTCACAGAGAGGGAAACATGGGGACACACACACACAGAGAGGGAAACATGGGGACACACACACACACAGAGAGGGAAACATGGGGACACACACACACAGAGAGGGAAACATGGGGACACACACACACACAGAGAGGGAAACATGGGGACACACACACACAGTCACAGAGAAGGAAACATGGGGACACACACACAGTCACAGAGAGGGAAACATGGGGACACACACACACAGTCACAGAGAGGGAAACATGGGGACACACAT